>APFE031755703.1:214197-254570 GCA_000404065.3 Pinus taeda | reverse complement strand
ATATATATATATATATCAATCTACAAGGTTAGCATTGGTTGAGTCCTTTTAGAAGGCTCTTTTCACAACGAATGCTAATCCTTTCCAATCAACAAATGCAATCACATAACCTTCTCTACAGCACATAAAATAATTTCTGAGTTTTAAATCTATCTATGCAAGAAACTTGATGACAGAGTGTACCAACGTAGTGATGAGAGCCCTTCAACACTTCACAAGCACAATGAAAAACGATTCAGAAGAATATGACTATTGGATCTAAAGGCATAAACCTAATAATGAACTCTGTATTAAGTCTGAAAATTAGAAATGCACAAACTGTACATTCATGTGTCCAAATCTAACAAAAAGATAGTCTTTTCCCATAGGTTATTTATCATAAATCCTATAACAAAAGAAGCTATTCCTCCTCCATATTATCCTAACAATATTCTCAAAATAGAAATTATTTTGTTCACAAAATCTGGAAATTTTGCTGAAGTGGTTGGATTTGACCAACATTGACCGGACACCTATTTCCTTCAAATTCAAAAGTGGATAGGTAATCCACCATCCATGTACATTTAGCTTTATGCCCACAATCTTCAAATTCACCCACCTGCTATGTAACATGTCAAACAATGGAACAATTATAGGAAGTTACAACTAATTTCTGAAAAATGTCATTTTTAACACAATAATTTCAAAAATTAATTTCTAGCTAAAAATAATGATAATGACATCATATCATTTAGTTTCTAAGGATTATAGCTGGAATATGAAGGTTAGATGGTCAAAAATGATAATCAAAAGAGGATTTTTAAGTGGAATGGACAGTCATAATTTGATACCAACATTCCCCCAAACTCAAGATTTTGCATGCCCTCATGCAAATGAAGTCTAACCTGTCAAATTCTGCCTTCTGCCTCTGCTTTTGCTTCTACTACCTGAAGTAAATAATTGATGTTCATTTGCACTTCATACTTTGTCTTCAAGATTTGATACTTGGTTTTAATTGTCTTCTTTTGCTTGTAAAGTTTATAGGCCTTCCTACAAATTTGCATTTTATAGGCTATGAGTTTCTTGACCTTCTTTTTAAAATTTTCATTCTCATCTTGAAACTTCTTGCTTTGTAATTTGATTGCTTCATTTTATCTTTTCACCACTCTTTACAAAACTTCTAATTCCATAAGTTGCTGCTGTAATTTCTCAACTTTCCTTTCCAAATTTCTTTTCTTTTTACCTAAGAATTTCTATTCTTGTTGTTCCTTTTCCTTGTCTTTACTTTCCAATCCTTGTATGTAGTAATATTGTGGTTGTTGTAGAATATCATCTTCCTCCACCGTTTTCCCTTTCTAACCAAACTTAGTCTTTCTAGACCTTATTGTGTAAGTGGAGAAAATTTTATCCTTTTCAGCCCTCTCAGCCTCCTCTCTTACCATTCTCCTTGTTTTGATACTACTGCTAGATGGAACAGAGTTACTTAGTCTATACTCTGAAAAGTATTCCTCTATAGCATCTACATCAATCAATAGTTTTACATGTTCTTGCACTTCCTTTAAATTATGTTGTTGTTCCTGTGAATTACGTTGCTTTGCTTGCTCCTCATCTGATATAAACTCATTAGTCACCAAGAATTTCTTCCATGTCACACTTATCTTTTGCAGTTCAAATTCAATCAAGATTTTTACCAAACCAAAATGGTATAGGCTCCTATCCTTGTTTTTCCTTTGTTTTTGTATGGTCTTAGACATGTTAGTCAAGCTTTGAAAAAGAAAATAAGGCAAGCTTATAATGTAGTCTCCTCTTAGATGCATTAACAATTTTTTATGATAAAGAAATACAATGTTGTATCTTCCCTTACAGGTTATAAATTTTTGAATGACATAGACTATTTCATCCCATGGATGAATGAGCCAACTCCTAGGAATCCCTGATTTCCAGTCAACTGATAATACCCTTTTCCTAGATATGAAATGTGTCCATGTTTTCTCCTTGAACTACTTGGTTTTAAAATACTTCTCCCCTTCTAGGCTTATGCCTATTGCTTGAGCAATTGTGTCTTCTAAGACCCTAAAAGAAGCAAACTCCCTTGTTGTTAGCTCATTGTTCCCATTGAACTTTTTTAAGAATGTCAGCCATTGTTTTGCCCTAAAAATGTTTATGCAATCCTTATGGTATTTGGAAGGGTCAAATTGTTGTGGCTCTGTTTGGTTTGCATGAGAAATTTTTTTTATCTTCGGTTACCTTGTGATGTAAGAAGAATTTACAGTTGTAAAATTTTTTTACCATAGTTTGTAAAAATTTACTGCATTTCCCTTATGCTGTAAAAAAAAAATTCACCATAGTTTCGATAAGAAAACTACCTGAGCCTGAGTGCTATGAGTGTCTCTATTTTAGTGGAGGACGCTGTCAATTAAATTGAAATACCCTTCAACCAGTTCTGCAGAATTTCCCATGTGTCGTGGCCCTCTTACTCGTATGTTGACATTGTTACTGTCAACATACTCATAACACTATAACCCTACGTATTTCATAGATGATTTCTTTCTAATATTCATAATGTTAAACAACTCTTTACCAATCACTAGGAGAAATTTGCAGCGTTCTCTACAGGTTCGGACTTCTACATATACTTTGTGAGAAATACAATGTTTATTTCCCTGTTTTTAACACAATAGTTTCATTCGTAATGAACCTTACTGCCTCCCCTCATTACTTGATTATGCAATGAACCCTCGGTCCCTTCACACAACATATATTTTAATGATAATCTTTCAGTTCCTTTCACAGGGATTTTTAATGACGACCTGAGCAGTCCTAGCAACAATCTTTGAAATTGAAATTGCGTATGGTGCAAGCCCTTTGCTAAAATCGTGAGGCTACGTATCATTATGGCGTCTTCAAATCATGAGGACATCGGGTCATTATGATTTTTCTGAACTAACTGTTAATCCTCATTATGATAGCATACCCTTTGTCTTATCAAATATCTTTTATGTTCTAGATTTGAAAAACATTTAGGTTGAAAACCATAAAAATTTATAAATCCTTCATCTTCGTGTCCTTATCCCGTCTTTCAAAATTTGGATCTGTAGCTTCTGATTGATAGCTGTTAATCTTGTAGTTGTTGAATTCATTGGTTCTGAGTTTGCATGCTTAGTTTTAGTAGGTCTATTAGTACTTACGACTATAAGTTGAATGTTGAATTAGAAATGTATGTACAGGATACAAGATAGGCTTTAAAATTCAAGTTTAGGGATATGTACTGGATAGAAAATAGGACTAATGTAATTAGAAATGTATGTATAGGATAGAAAATCTAACTTTTAAGAGTAGGAATGACTCCTATAGGATATAAAAATGGGTATGTATGATATAGGATAGGCTAAGAGTAGGAATGACTCCGACAAGATATAAAAATGGGCATGTATGATATAGGATAGGACAGATATTAGAAACTAAAATCAATTGACATCATAAACCACTAATTAAAACTTGGAATTAATAAAACAAATTAAAAGTATTAAAATGAAAATTCTTACAACCCTCTGATATTTCTTTGTTTGGAGGCTATCTTTTTGCTTGATATGTTCAGGCATAGCAGAATGTGATGGTCTCCATTTCTTTCTTAGGTGTAGTCTCTTTTCCTTAGGTGTAGTCCAATTTGCTTCTTTGCAATCTTCTTCTTTTTAGGTGTAGTCTTCTTCTTTGCAATGCAATCTTCCTTTATACAGATCCCATTCTGATAATGTGCATTAAATAGGTCCCTTCTCTGAAAAGGAGAATTTGTAGATAATAGGTCTGTTTCTAAAAAGTGAAAATTTGTAGATAACAGGCCCCTTTCTGAGATATGTTTAAAGTTTGATCAAATCCTTTAAAAAACTGAACAACAATCATTTCTTGTTGAGAATTCATTAGAAAATGTAAAGACAAATCTCTTCCTCTACTGGAGATGAACTTAGGGAGATGGAAAAGCATGAACAAGTTCAGACTTTCTTCTACCCTACTGATGATTTGACTTGTCCTCAAGCCATGTTTCTTTGAGAATCCTTTTATTTTGAAATTCAATCTAAAGAAAAAGGAATTCTTACAAGCCAATTGCTTGATTTTCCCGTAAGAATTCATGTTTAGATTATGCCATATCTGGGTTTCATATCTAAAAATTATTATGTTTCTTTTTTCTCTAATGTAGAAAAAAAAAACTAATTAAGGCTTAGATATTACAGCTAAATGTTGTACTATCTGTACCTCCTTTTGTTGTGATACTATCTTCATGAAATCTTCTTTACTTATAGGCTTATGATAGATCTTTAGCCTATTTCCATTCACTAGATATGTCTGTCCTTCCTAGTCAATTGTAGTGAGTTTGACTAATCCATTCTCAAAGACTTCAATGATTTCATATGGGCCCATCTAGTGGGTTGTAAATTTAGCTTTGTAATCTTTGAATTTTGAGTCAAAGAGTAATGCCCAGTAACCAACTTGAAATTCTTTTTTCTTAATTAACTTATTATGCCAATGTCTCATTTGTTGTTGTATCATTATTGTCCTTTGCACTGCCTGTTGTCTCATCTCGTCCAGCTGATTCAATTGCATGATTCTTTCTTGTTGGGCTTCAAAGAGATATATTCCTAAGTCAGCAACCAGTTTATAAGTATGTATTTGAAATTCTATTGGTAGCATGAATTCTTTCCCATACACTAGCTAATAGGGTGTAAACCTTGTTGTGTTTTTCCAAGTAATTCTATATGCCCAGAGTGCTTCATTGAGTTTATATGCCCAATCCTTCCTGTTTATTGCCATTGTTTTTGTCATGATCCCTTCTAGTGTCTTGTTTGTATATTCTACTTGGCCATTGGCCTGCGGATGGTAGGGTGTACTCCTTCTATGCTTGATTTTGTACTTGTCAATAATTTCTTGAATGAGTCTAGAAGTGAATTGACTCCCTTGGTTAGTTACTATCTCTCTAGGTACTCCATATCTAACAAACATTTCTTCAAAAAGGAAATTGACTATTGTTTGTTCAGTTTCCCTTATAACTGCCTTTGCTTCAGTCCATTTAGTCACATAATCGGTACATAAAAGAATGTACTTCTTACCTTTGGATGGTGGATTGATGGGTCAAACAAAGTCGAGAGCCCATTTTTCAAATGGTTCTACATGTACTTGTGGTTGTAGTGGCATCTCATCAAAGGTGGTTTGTCTGCCCATGCATTGGCAGCTATCACAACTTCTTACATACTTCTTTGAATCTTTGAAAATTAATGGCCAATAGTAGTCAAGGCTAATAATTTTGTGTGTTTTCCTCTTAGCTACAAAATGGCCACCACAAGGTTGATCATGGCATGATGTTAGTATATAAATAATTTCATCCTTTCTAATGCATCTTCTAATGATCATATCATAACCAGTGTAAAACATATCACGATTAACCCATGAATATCTTGCACTTTGTTTGATGAGTCTCTTTTTCTCCTTTGAGCTAAAAGATGGTGGTACTTTTCCTGTAGACAAGAAATTAGCTAAATCAACATACCATGGAGTTAACACTGAAATTGCAAACAAGTTTTCATGAGGAAATGAATCTTCAACTTGAACAACTTCACCTGAATTTTGTAGTCTAGAAAAGTAGTCTGCAACCTGGTTTTCTTTCCCTGGTTTATCCAGTATGGTAAGATTAAATTCCTAGAGTAAGAGTAACCATTTGGTGATCCTACCATTAGTAATAAGTTTGTTCATTAAGTATCTAATGGTGGAGTGATCAGTGTGAACAAAGACATCATATCCAATGATGTAGTTACGAAATTTGTCACCGCATGTATAATTGCAAGCATTCCCTTTTATGTTACTCTGTAGTTGAGTTCAGCAAGAGTCAAATTTTTATTGATAAAGTAAATGGCATAAGTTAAAGCATCTTCTTTATGCCCTAATGAATTCCCTACTACTATATTGGATGCATCAGCTGAGATGTGAAAAGGTAAAGTCCAATTGGGTCCCCTTAGAACTGGAGTAGTGCTTAGTTTCTCTTTTAGTTTCTCAAAATAATTTTGACAAGCCTCATTCCAATTGAAGGATACATATTTTGCAAGTTTAAAAAAAGGTAAAGCTATCCTACTAAAGGTTTCAATAAATCTTTGATAATAGCTTGCATAACCAAGAAAGCTTCTTACATATTTTTGATTTGTTGGAATTGGAAATTTGACAATAATTTTTATTTTGGTTTGATCTCTTTGATTCCATCTCGGGAAATATGATGTCCTAAGACTATTCCCTCATTCATCATCATATAACATTTTTCATTGCTTAAGGACAAGTTTGTTTCTATATATCATTGTAAAACTTTCTCTAGATTTTGCAAAGAATTGTCAAAGGAATCACCATATACTGAAAAATCATCGATATATACCTCAACACATTCATGGACCAAATCAGCAAAAATTGCTAATACTGCTCTTTGAAATGTTGTTGGAGCATTGCATAAGCCAAATGGTAGTACATTGTAAGCATAAGTTCCCCAGGGATAGGTAAATGTTTTTTTGTCTTGGTCTTCTAATGCTATGTTGATCTGATTGTAGCCACTAAAACCATCCAGAAAGGAAAATGACATTTTTCCAGCTGATGTATCCAAAACTTGGTCAATAAATGGCAGTGGAAAATAGTCTTTAAGGGTGGCCTTATTCAATTCTTGATAGTCAACAAAAACTCGCCACTTATCATTTTCTTGGGAACTATTACTAATGGAGATACCCATTGGTTGTCAGAAATGGGCTAAATGAACTTTACTTTTAGTAACTTCTGCAATTTTTCTCTTACAATCTCTTTGAGCATGGGGTTCATCTGTCTCTGTGGTTGCCTCACTAGTTGGATGCTAGTGTCTATATAGATATGGTGAGTGCAAGTTTCTGGGTGAATTCCCTGCATGTCAGTGTAGTCCCAAGCGAATGCCTTTTGGTATTTGGTAAGAAAATCAAGCAATTTTCGTTCCTAAGATGTTTCTAGAAATGCCCCAGTGTTCAATGTCTTTCCTTGGATGTTTTCTGTAGTCTTGCTTTGTGTGTTTGTAATGGAGTTGATTGGAAAGATCTCTTCAAATAATGTTTTCAGAGAATACATGGTACAAGTTTCCTAAAATATTTGTGCCAATATGTGATCTACAGCAATGTATTGTTCATTTCTTAATTCTTCTTAAACATCAGGTTGAGAGATAAACATTTCCACTAAATATTTATTGTTATTCTCCTCGATATCATAAATTTGATTGATGCTTAAAACAAAGTATATTTCTTCTTGATCATTGTACTTGTCATCAAGCCATAAGTTTTGTGATACTGTTGGAGCTTGTGCTGATGGGTAAAAGGTAAGTTGTTTCCTCCCCGTGCCCCTATAAATGATCATGTTACTAGATCTACATCCAATGAATGCATCAGCAGTTGCCAACCATGGTCTGCCAAGTATGGGTGGATGTCCTCCTAAGTTTGATTTTGGCTCGAGTACTCAGAAATCAACTAGATACTCCCAAGAGTCTAGCGAAACAATTATATCTTCCAGTACCCTTTCAGGAATGACTTTAACGCTATCTGTTAATTCCAAAATAATTGGGGTTGACTGTAAATTTGTTAGTTGCAAAGTCTTCATTGTGTCCAATGTCATTAAATTTATTGCAGCTCCTAAATCAATCAATGTTTGGAATTGAAATTTTGTTGATAATTGTTGTGACTCTAGGTATGCCTGGGTCAACATATTTTTCCATGGAAATGACATTCGACTTCAATCCAACTAAATTTCCAATAACATGTATTGTTTGTGGATCAAATTTTTTCTTTGCAGGCTTTTTGAGACAGAACTCTTTAATAGCTTTGGTATAAATCAGAATATCCTTGATTGCTTGGAGTAATGGAATTTTGACATACACATTTCTCAATTCATCAAGAACGTCAAATTGTGGCAATGGTGTGGGTAATTTTGGTTGAAATAATCATTCTAGAAATGGAGGTGATTGTAGTTTTTTGATTTGTTGACCCTGTTCTAGATTATTTTGTGTTGGGTCATTTTGTTTGTTGCGTGTTTATTTTTCTTGTTCATCATTTTGATTCTGTTTTTGTGACTGTGTTTGAACAGGTGGAGGTTCTTTTTGTATAGTTCTACCTGACCTTAGTTCAATGTTTTGTAGTGGGAGAGTTGGGTATAATGGTCCCTCATCTACGTTTTAGGTTGGTCTGTCTATTCGGTTGTTTGGGTTAGTTATGGGTTGAGCTGGTAGCTATGTGGGTTTAGGAGGTTGGTTCGATGGTAATTGTAGTTGTGGTGAATTTATTTGTGGAGGATCAGGTAAGGTTTGTTGAGGATTCTGTTGTTGATAAGCAACTGGTTGCTGAGGGTATTGTTGTGGATATGGCTGAGAATATTGTGGCTGATAGTGTTGGGGATATGGCTGAGAAAATGGTTGTTGATATTGTTAAGGTTGTTGTTGAGTAAACTATTGAGGATAAGAACATCCTTTCCATCCTTGTTGTGGATAATTTTTCTGTTGTTGATTAAACCAATTTCGCCAAGGCATAGGAACATTCCAAGAATTTTGAACAGGCATGTTATAGTTTGCTGAATTTGGATTTTGATACACACCTGAAGGTCTTGGCTACCATGGCCTTCTAGCTCCCATGAAATACATGTTCTCCATTTCTGCGTTAGCTTCCAAATTATAATTCTACAAAATTTTCATCTTTGTGCAATCCCTGATGTCATGACTTTCGATACAAAACCCACAAATCTGCACATTATCTAAAGGACATTCTTTCAAAACATGTTTTTTTCTACATTTAGGACAAAATATAGATAAATCTTGTTCTTTTTCATCTTGTCTTTTCTTTGTTTTCAAAGTGTTTATTTGATTCCCCAAAGTACTTAGAAGGTCTATTTTGAAATCTTTAAATAGATTGCCTAGTTCAGCTCTAGTAATATTTCCTGAAGCAAATTTAGTGATCTATGTCATAGCTCTTTCTCCATTTCTTGTCCTACTTCTAGAGTACTTTTGACACAAGTCAACAATCTCCTCAAAAGGTAAATTAGAAATGTCCCCTTTACCCATGAGATTAAGGTCATCTAAATACTCATCCGGGATGCCTTTAATAAATATTGTCCGAATAAGATCAACAAACATGGTTCTATGTTTTTATTTTTGTAGATTATATGAGAATATTTCCAAATATTCCTCTAAGGTCTCATATTCTTGTTGATTCATTCTAAATATGTCATATTTAGAATCTTTTGATCGATAGTAAGGTTGATACCTCTTCAAAAAGATTTTTCTTGTGTCATCCCAATCAGTGACTGAATGTTCACCTAATCCCATGAACCACCTAAGTGTTGTTGCTTTAATGTAGCAAGAAAAAGTCGAAGTCTATGTGCATCATCGGTATATCCATAGGTTCAACATACTATGTCAAATTCAAACAAAAATGAAACAAGGTCTTCAGATGCCATACCATAAAATTTTGGTAGTACATATGGCGGTATATTTTTCACTTTAATTTCCTCATCCATATAATCTCCTCTATCTTGAATCGTAAATTTGAATGTGGATTCCTTTGTTTCTCGTGGATTTGGATTTCCTCCAAATAGAGTATCATTTCCTTGTTTTTCTTCATTCTCTCTTTTTCTTCTCCTTTCTTCCCTTTGTCTCTCATACTCTCTTAGTTGTTCTGTAGTATGTCCTCTGGATCCTCCATCTTTAGCCATTGTGATTGTGATTTGTCTAAGGTTTCTATCTCTTCTTCTTGTTTTAGTTCTTGAGGGAAAATGTGTTCAAAGATAGGCTATTGGATTCTTGTACTACTCTCTTTTAGTTTCCCTGCTATAGAAGTCTCAGGTATATATCTTTTCTTTGCCTCATGAGCTAGTAGGATTTTCCTTTCAATGAGAGTAACTTTTCCAATTGGTTTTGTGTACACAATCTTTTCTAATGGTTCTACTCCTAATGGTGGGTTAGTTGTTGGTTGGGGGGCTTTTGTGAATCTTCCTTTCTCATCCTGAAATCTAGACATAAATAAACATGAATAAAATTTAAATTTAAATTTATGTTTTTGTTGTTTTGTTGATTTTAAGTGTTTTTTTTAGTTTTTTTTTAAATCTTTCTAGTTACACCTCCCTGGCAACGATGCCAAAATGTTTGGTGTTTGATTACTAAGGTAAGTTAATCTCTTAATTCCTTTATCAACCCAAGAAAGTACACTTAGAGGCACTCATGTAATGTATAAAGATCTAGAAGGATTTAAGGTTCTAATGATAGCCTAGTGAAATGAAATTAACAATGCTCTCTTACAAGAGGTCCTTCCTTGTCTTTTCAATCACTTAAGCATCAATCTGGATGAAAAAAAATATAATGGAATTCTAATTGCCTAGGTAAGAAAAACAGAGTATTAATGACTGGTTTAAAATCCTATCATTCCCTTATAAGAATATTTCTCAATAGAATCCTTTCCAATCCTCGGATCTTAATAATTCAAAGCAATTTCAAAACCTAACTAATCCAAGTAACAAATAAGATAAGTAACATTGCAAACCAATGACAATTGAATCCCTTACAAGAATCACTTATCTAACTACAAATTGAATTTAACAATTACAAATCTGAATCACTTGGAAATCAAACCATGAATTACCTCTGAAATTAAAGCCAATAAGAAAATATCGAAGTTATACAACAACAAGCATATGTATATCAATCTTCAAGGTTAGTATTGGTTGAGTCCTTTTAGAAGGCTCTTTTCACAACAAATGCTAATCCTTTCCAATCAACAAATTCAATCACATAACCTTCCTTACAGCACATAAAATAATCTCTGAGTTTTAAATCTATCTATGCAACTAGTAAAGAAACTTGATGACACGGTCTACCAGCTTAGTGATGAGGGCCTTTCAACACTTCACAAGCACACTGAAAAATGATTCAAAAGAATGTGACTATTGGATCTGAAGGCATAAACCCGATAGTGAAATTTGTATTAGGTCTGGAAATTAGAAATGCACAAATTGTACTTTCATGTGTTCAAAATCTAGCAGAAGCATAGTCTTTTCTCATGGGTTATTTATCATAAATCCTATAGCAAAGAAGTTATTCCTCCTCCATATTATCCTAACAGAATTCTATTCATTACATCCAAGAAGGTTGAAATTGGATCAGTTCCTTTAGTTATGCAAAAATTCTCCAAATAGAAATTATTTTGTTCACAAAATCTAGAAATTCTGTTGAAGTAGTTGGGTTTGACCAGCATTGACCAGACACCTATTTCCTTCAAATTCGAAAGTGGATAGGTAATCCACCATTCATGTAAATTTAGCTTTATGCCCGCAATATTCAAATTTTCCCACCTGCTATGCAACATGTCAAACAATGGAGCAATTACAGGAAGTTACAACTTCTTGTAATTTTTTGAAAAATGTCATTTTTAACACAATAATTTCAAAAGTTAATTTCAAGCTAAAAATAATGATAATGACATCATATCATTTAGTTTCTAAGAATTATAGCTGTAATATGAAGGTTATATGGTCAAAAACGATAATCAAAAGAGGATTTTTAAGTGGAATGGACAGTCATAATTTGATACCGACAATACACCTACCTGTCGGTGAGGTACGCACAAGGAGAGATTTGCTGGATGAAAAGAATATAGAAGAATGATGAAGTTAAGGTTTGGATATGCTAATACTATAATGATAGAAAAATATAGTGGGAAGGATGATCCGCATGATCATTTGGCACGATGGACTAAGGCCTAGGGAATAGAACCACAACCAAAATGGGTGCACATTTTCTATCATACGTTAGATACAATCCCAATAAACTAGTATTTGGAGACAAAACTTCGCCATGGAACAGCCGAGTGGGACATCTTAAGGGAGATTTTTCTACTGACCTTCATCTTCGAGGACGGGTTTGAGAGCATTGACGAGGCATGACAAGAAATAAAATCAGCTATATTCAGAATGCCAAAAGAACCAGTCAAATGGACTCAGCCAGATTGGAGTATGTAGTTGTGTCATGTGTTGGAATGTTATAATGCAACTACTAAAGAAGAAGAGGATGATTCATAGAATATTACCATTCCAGAAATAGAAGGACAACGCGAAGTCGAAGGACTGAAGGTGGCGAACCAGGATATATCAGAGTCATTGAAAACTTGACAAGTAAACATTGGATCTGAAGAAGAGCTTGAGTTCGCGAAGATCAGAGATTATTGGGATGAAGATATGGTTGATAAGGTAGTTGAGCTGCTGTGCGAGTACCAGGATTTATTCCCAATGAATTTTTCACATTTAAAAGTGATAATCAACGATTTAGGTGTTATGAAGATTACTTTGAAGCTGAATGAGAAGCCTATTAAGCAGCGGCCTTATCAACTGAATCCCAAATATAAAGAAAGGGCACCCCAGGAATTGGTTAAGATGTTGGAGGCTAGTATTATTGAGCCTATAGAAGAATCAGATTGGTTAAGCCCAATGGTGGTCCAAGAAAAGAAATAGAAAGGCAAAATCCGCATATGAATAGATCTGCAGAAGTTAAATGATGCATGTGTGCATGATCCATTTCCAAAACCGTTTACCGACGAAGTATTAGAGAATGTTGGTGGAAAGTAGGCATATTTGTTTATTGATGGTTTTTAGAGATATCATCAAATAAATATCTTGCCAGAATATCGAAGCAAAACAACATTCACGACCGAGTGGGGTTGCTTTCAATATACAATTATGCCATTCGGATTGAAGAACGCATCGGCAATCTTTTCTCGGGTAGTGATTGCGCGTTCAAGGAGTTTATTCATAAGTTCCTGGAGGTATATTTTGATGATTGGACTATGTTTGGGTTGGTGAAGTTCCATGTTGCAAGTTTGCGCCTCATGCTAGATACATGTCAAAGGTATTAGATCACGTTGAACTTAAAGAAGTGCATATTTTGTGTTCCCTTTGGGATTTTTCTCAGCCATGTTGTATGTAAGCAAGGATTGATGGTGGACCCTTCAAAGGTCACCGTAATTATGAATTTGGAAGCTCCTAGGAATGTGAAACAACTATGCGCGTCATTGGGGCACACTAGGTATTACAGGAAGTTTATTAAGGCATATGCTTAGATAACCGTGTCAATGGAGAAACTATTGAAGAAAGGTGATGTTTTTCTTGGATGAAGACTATTAGCATAGTTTAGATGTATTGAAGGAGAAAATGGTGACAATGCCTATTTTGGTGTTTCCAGACTAGAAGAAGGAGTTCCATGTGCATGTAGATGCCTCTTGCATCATGTTAGGAGGAATATTAACACAAACAGGTGAAGGAGATATTGATCATTTAATAGCTTTCACGATTAGGAAGTTATCCAAAGCTGAGAAGAATCACTCCACTATAGAGTGCGAAGGGTTGGTGATGGTCTATGCACTGTAGAAGTTTAGGCATTATTTGTTGGGTGGACACTTCAAAATGTATAAAGATTACTCTGCGCTGAAGTACCTGGTCAATAAGCTTGTGTCGGGGGGGGAAGATATGCTAATGGTTAATATTGTTCCAAGAGTATGACTTTGAAGTGATTTTGAAGCCTGGAGACTAAATGTAGGTCTAGACCATCTATCACAGATTGAAACAAGTGAAGAAACAAGTAGTTTGGAGGAAGGACAGTCGAATGCGCAACTCTTTGCGGTGCACGTTGTGGATGATCATTTTGCCGACATCATTAAATTTTTAACAATGGGAACAACTCTGAAAGGTTATTCCATTCAACAGAAGGAGTTAGTAGTTCGCACTATGGATTTTTGAGTGATTACGGGTCATTTGTATAAGATGGGAATATATGAGATACTGCAAAGTATGTTCTGAAGTTTGAACAAACTAGTATCTTAGCTGAATCCCATGGAGGAGTGGCAGGAGTTCAATATGCAGGAAAAGCGACCGCACAAAACATTTTGTGCATTGGGTTAAGGTGGCCAACATTACACAAGGATTATAAGGCATATTTTAGGGCATGCAATGCTTGCCAGTGAATGGGGAAGCATTCGCGAAGGGATGAATTGCCTTAAAATCCTCAAGTCTCGTTGTTGGTATTTGAAAAATGGGCCATTGACTTTATAGGTCCAATAAAACCACCAGGAAAGAAGACGGGTGAGTAGTATATCATTACTGCAACTGAGTATTTAACCAGGTGGGAGGAAGCGTAGCAGTGAAGGATTGTATAGTGGTTACTACTGCGAAATTTTTGTTTGAATATGTCTTAATGCAGTTTGGCTGCCCTAATATTTTGATGAGATATAGGGGTACACATTTTCTGAATGAAACGATCAATGTGATGCTTGAATAATTCCAAGTGTATCATCAAAAGAGAATGCCCTATCAGCCACAGGCGAATGGAAAGGTGGAACCTTTTAACAAGATTTTGGAGCATGCATTGATGATGGTCTACAATGTGAAGAGGAATGACTGGGACATGCACATACCTATTGTTTTACGGGCTTATAGGATGACCTGCAAGAATTTGATAGGCCAAATGTTGTTTAGGTTGGTCTATGGAATTGAAGTAGTCATTGCTTATGGAGTATATTGTCCCAAGTATATGTATTGCAGCATTGACAAAGATGGTGGATTATGATACCTTGGAGGAACGGCTCCCACAGATCATGGAGTTAGAAGAAGATCGTGTTCTTGTAGGATTTCACTAGAAAGTGCAAAAGGAACGTGAGAAGCCATGGCATGATTGACATATTAAGCTACACACATTCAAGGTAGATGATTTAGTGTTGTTATATGACAACAAGTTCATGAAATTTCCAAGCAAGTTTCAAATGCGCTGGTTGGGGCCATATGTTATTAAGAATATCATGGATGGTGGCGTAGTTCATTTTGCGAAGCTGAATGGGGAACAATTCCCTAGAAAAGTGAATGGAAGGAGGCTAAAGTTGTACATAGGGGATCCTACCCTCGTGCAATGACTATATGGAAGAAGGATAGTCTTAGTAATCCAAGAAGTTGCAAGGGATTACAGGACTATAAAATACACTACTTCACTAAGTGCAAAACATGGTAGGGAGGTTGCAAGACGGATGATAGAAGTGCAACAGGTAAAGCTGCCCTGGATGAGATGCACCATGGGGGATGATGTCGCGTAGATGGATCCAACAATAGCCATTGGAGTTAATATTCATGATTTTATGGCCAAAATTCAATTAAGAGGGGTGGGTAGGCACAATTTATGGTGAAAATATTTGGAGATTTGTCGCCAAAGATGCATTTATGATCAAAAATTGGGGGGAATGTTAGATTTGAATTCAAAACCTCCTATAAATTGAGCATCTTAGTCCACCGAAGAAAAATTTGCATTCTAAGAGTTGTCTAGGAATTTTGATGTTTGCAGCTTATGAGTCGTTAATTTTGGTAGCATTTTTTGTCAAGCCCAACATTTGCAGCCTTACCTGAGTGGAACTAGAAGGTTATTCTCCAACAAATGACTACCACAAACCCTGTAGAAGCCATGAGTTTTGAAGCTACCTTTTTTGATGCGGCGACCCCTGAGATCTCAAGTATGGAAGCTACAATCCCTATGCCTATTTTGTTGAGGTTACCTAGGTTAAAGAAATCTGCTATCAAAGAAAAACAAAATAATCTGATGTCAGTGAGATAGTCACTGAGGAAGAACCCAGAGGTGCAACAGTAGGAGAAAAAATATAAACAGTCAGAGAAATTGGAAGTTCGAGCCTATCTCACAGCTCCCCAATTATATCCCTCCACGAAAGTAAAAAACCAAAGTTACCAAAGACCCAGATTTTGGGAAATTTACAGTCACCCCTGTTGCTTGAACAGGTGGAATTTGAAGGCGCAACATTAGTGCAAATTCCAGTGCTGAAAATGGAGTATTGGGACCTTGCATTCCACGAAATGTTCCCACATTTGGCGGCTAGCAAGTATATGATGAAAATTTACTACAAAGGGACTGGGGTTATGCAGTTGGAACCCATGAAGTGGGTCAGAGGTGTTGAGTATGCGAGGTTGTTGTACATGCTCTACATGCTGCATTTTTATAGGTCAACAATCAGCACAGCGTGTGTGCGCTAGCTCCTTGCGCTGGTGCACGATGGGTGCCTATGGCTTGGGGAGCCCATTTCGATCATAGAAATGTTAATTCATCAGATCACAAAGCTGCCCTACAAAGGGGCGGACCCTGCCAAGGGGTTTGGAGAGAAAAGCAGCGAAAAGGAGTTAACAGGTAAGATGAAGGTGGAATATGGTCTTGTTAAGAAGTTGCACGAATATTCTATTTGTTTCATTCAGGAACAGGCAGTGCAGTTCACCGCCTAGATTCTTGTAGGTAAAATCATGAGGAAATGCCGTGCAAATGAAGTTCAGGTGCTAGTAGTATCATTAGTTTCCTAGTGCATGAAGGGAGTTCAATACAACTAGGCAAAGGGTCTATGCATGGAGTTCCTAATGAACTATTGCGAAGCATAGAAAGAGAGCACGTCATTCCACTATGCATGGATTTTACTATCAATTGTGTTAGTAGCATGGAAGTCACTAGAGGACAACCAGTTTCCTCCGCATGCAGAAGATTTACTAGAAGCAGCGAAGTTTGCTTCACTGTGGGCCACAAAGGATCTGAAAAGGACCAAGGAGTCAAAAAAAATTTGGATCTTGATGGAGATGGACCTTCGAATGTTTATCAGTTAGAGGCTAGGTTGTCCCCAACCTTGTTCGAGCAATTTATGGCCTTCGCGGAGTTCAAGGCTGAATTCCACAACATTTCAATTAGGGCACTCAAGGACCCAAAGCACATTTGGCACAAGATGTCGTATTTAGTATCTGAGACAGATGTACAGGAGATTGTGGGGAGTTGGCCAGCAGAGTGGTGCGAACCCATAGAGCTTGGTGCAGGAACTAGTAAAGGGGCTAAGAGCTCTATTGTGCAGTCGACCACTGCACAAAATCGTAAAGAGGCTGCTCAAAAGTTCGTGTGAGCTCTGGCTGAGCAGAAGAAGAAGGAAGTTGCTACTAAGGTAGTTGTGGAGAAAGAGGGCACTACCAAAGAACAGGCTGACAAAGAACACCCAGACATAGAAGAAGTCAAAGGATCGGCTTCGTAACACATAGATGAGTAGGAGATCTCAGGCTATGAAGGAGGTGGTGGAGAGGAGCAGAGCACTCCCTTCACCTTGAAGAGGCTGAACACCCAAACTTGCAGAGGCTGAACACCGATGTCAGGGAGATGGAAAAAAAGTATGATGAAGTCTAAGCGACTATACACACTTTGGCGCCAGGACAACGCCTCACCAAGTTTCAGGAAGGCAAGCAATTGCAAGCATAGAAGGAAGAATTACAGAGAAAGGAGACCCTTCTAAAGGCTAGATTACAACCGTGGATAGAGGAATCCTACCATCTTATTCTATCACTTCAGGAAAAGATAAAGGTGCTATAGAAGACACTAAGGACAATGAGCCTAGCAATTCAAGGCCTGACAATAGAGAAGTTGGTAGAGGAAGTGCAACAAGTTGTGGTGCAAAGTGTTGCTGACATTGTTGCATTACAGGTCGAGCTAAGTGATCTCCCCAGCAAGATCAAGGTGCTAACTGAGTGACTCGAGGGAGAGTAACCATATTTGTGTTGGGGGCCTATTGGGATAGGATCCCTAGGGTTAGTTTTGGGGTTAGTTAACCCAATTTTTGTAGAATTTTTGTAAAAGATGTAAATTCTCCACGAAATGTGGATGCCGAGCGGGCAGCTACATAGGAGTCAAAGTGGTTTAGCCCCTTGCCTAGATAAGTAAATAGGTCGGTTTTGAGACTCACCCATGTTACATCGACCATGGTATTATATTGAATAAAGTTATATATAGTTGATTCATAGCGAGTCTATGTGGCAGCAAAGGATAAGTAAGTCAAGATAGAAATTGTTTTCAGCAAGTGCTAAGGCAGGAAAGCTCTGTTTCTTGTACTTAGGCAAAAGGGGAAAGGTCCTGCAGTTGAGTGCACAGGAGGCCTTGGTAAGTCTGCAGCTGAGTGCGTGGACCCCTCCAGCTGAGTGCGTAAAGGTAAAGGAGTCTCTAATCTGAATGTTGAAGCTTAATAAAGACTGATTCTGAAGAAATACTTTGCATCTGAGTATTATTTTGAATTATGTTAATGTTATGTTATGTTGCTTACTAATGTGTTTTCCATGAAATAAGGTGTAATTGTTGTGCAAATCTATTGAATCTATAATATTTATGCATGAATTAAGTGATTATCTATGTTCTTGAAGTTAAGGGTTAATTATGTTACGATTTCTGACGAATTGGATACATCTACGCGAAGGAAGATCTAGGTTTATTAATTAGTGCGCGAAAGTGGATGATTTTCCTCTTTAGGATTTGTAAAGATTGATTGCAGACCTTCATGAAGGTCTAGAAGCCATTTCCTTAGAGTTACAATGTTAGACCATAGAAGGATATCATTCTGCATGGAGGCAAATCTGAGCTACAAGAGCTAAGACCACTTATCACATTGCCTCTGGATGCAAAAACCTGGTTCTAGCATCCCCCAATACTACTTCAGGTGAGACTGCAGCCTGCGTTATGTGGGTTGTTTCCGAAAGGGCCAATAGTTAGGGTTTTGTTAGTTGGCTCGAACAACACTGAACCTAGGTCGAGCCCTCTTAAGCCAACATAGGCCTATGAGCCTCTAAAGGTCAACCATGTGTATTGGATACTCATTATCGAGCCATAATGATCCTCCATGCATATGACTAGTAAGAAGCTTTGTACACTGCATGGTGGCTCTCGTCATCCCAAACACAGGAAGACTCCTCAGGTTCAACAATTTTGACCTACGAATTCCCTTGAAGTCCTCTGCAACCTTGATGGATTGACTTCCATCAGCCTTGACTATTGGTTTTGTGTATACCTCTCACTTAAGAGTTGGAAATTAAAGGGAGTCTGAGAGGTCATTGTTAACAAGGACTGAATTATCATATTTGTTTTAGAGAGGCTCTCTCTTCTTGGTTATTTCATCAAATTTTACCTCTAGGACAAATATCAAAACCTTCGTCATTGTTCTAGAACAAAATTGATATACAAAAAACACAAGGGGATACAAAAAACACAGGGGGATTGAACTTGGGCTTGCGATAGTGGAAATTGGAAACATACTCCATGCTTGGAAATTATATCACCTTGGATTTGGGTTCTGAAAAACTTATTGATGCCATGCAGATAAAGTAGAAAATATCGACATGAAATTTATGACTAGGATGCTTAACTAATTACTACAACAACTTTCCCCACTCGATATCAATCATGTCAATCATGTTAACACTGATGAAGGTTGAGATGGACCTGACTCAGATGATGCAAAACTGAAAAAGGAGGGTGGAGTTGATGGGTAATTATAATGTTGTGATGGGAGGAACTTAGGAGTTGATGATGGGTATTATGGGAAGCATTTAACAGAAAATCAAATTGATACTAGGAATTATTTCCTAATTATTATGAATACAATGCCTAACACGTGTGGCTCCTAGACCACCAGCAGTTGCGGTGGGGTGGAAATACGTCCACAACTGGAAGAGACCTAATGACAGATTTATTATTAACTAAATTCAACTAAAATAGCTAACCAGCCAATTTAATAGACACAACTAATATATGAAAAATAACTAACTGACTCTACCCAATCCTAACTAGAGTCTCCTTTCAAAGATGCATCAATTTGGAGTGGAATTGTTTGATCCCTGGAAGGGTTTCAAGCATGCACCATTCACTCATACTAGCAGTAAGACACCCTCCAATTGTGCAAGCTTAACAGCTCTTGATTCCTTCACTTCAGCAACAATGAAAAGTCCCAACCAATGCATCTGTAACTTTCTAAGAAACTTCAAGAATTTGCTATCATATAATAGAACATGTCTTCCCATCGTAAATGATTTCCGCTTAATATACCTATCGTGCCATTCCTTCTGCCTATGGTTTTCAACTATTTGATGGAAATATTTCATCCAGTTCCCAAAGTTCCTCCAACCTCTTCGGAATTGATTCATCCTCCATTATATGAGTGGACCCTATAATGAAAAAGATGGGAATAGTGAACTCGACAAGTACTACAAACTCTCATCCATATATTAGCTGGAGAGATGTATGTTTGTGTAAGAATTTAATAGTTATCTTATAGGCCCATAGAGTAGATGGCACCCGCTCATCCCAATCATCCCTATTTCTTGAGCATATCTTGGTCAATCCCCATTCTAAGATCTTGTTGAAATCCTCCATAGTACTATTTGCTTGAGCATGATATGGGATGCTCCTATGGTGTTGTATCATGAAGTTCTAAAGTAATAAGGAAATTATTTCATTATTGAAATGGGTCCCCTGATCACTAGTGAGTCTTTGGGGGAACCTAAATTGGGTGATGATATTCTCAAAATAAATCTAGTGGCGATATCTGCAATACAATCTTTAACTGATGTGACCTCTACCCCTTCGGTAAGGTACTCTCTAGCAATGATGATATATTTGGCATGGGAGTGGCATATTGATAGATTGATAGGTCCTATAAAGTCAATTTCCCATTTCTCAAAAACATGTAGCGCTCATACTGGTTGCAGAGGCAATTCATCTTGATGTGGTCATTCCAACCCTCTGGAAAATGTCACACCTTCTAGCATATTCCTTTGCATCTCTAAAAATGGTGGACCACCATATCCTTGCCTGCAATACCTTCCTTGGGATGGCCTTCCCTCCAACATGACCTTCCACAACCCTTGAATGGCACTCCCACAAAACATACCATCTCTTGTGGTCTAGGACCCATCTGTGCAATACATGATTAAGGCCCAATTTGTACAATTTCCCCACAATCAACTGATAATCTGCAACACAAATGACCATGTTTCTCCATTGTGTTGTTGTGTATTCCTCTGAGCATTTACCTAAGCTAGAAAGGTTGTTATAATTTCCAAGTAGTCTGGTACAACATCAAATCGAAACAGATCGGTGTCTAACAATTGATCATCAACGGATCCTCCACTTTCACCTGACTCTAGCCGAGAGAGGTGACCGGGCCCCAAATTCAGTCAATGTGGCTTGACAATTACTTCAATTGTGAATTCCTGGAATAATAGAATCCATTTGCAAATCCTACCTTCAAGTAGGGGTTTGTTCACTAAATACTTCAGAGTAAAATGATCAGTGAAAAACTTGAACAAGCGTTCCATAAGGTAATGTCGGAACTTTTGAAATGAATACACTATCGCAAGCACCTCATGCTCAGTTGTGGTATAATTTTTCTTGAACCTAGATAAATTTCACTAGAAAAGTAAATGGGGTGATCAAGGTTTCCCTCCCTAGTGTGAGCCAAGATGGCTCCCAAGGCGATACCTGAGGCATCAATGTGAACATGAAATTGTTTGTTCCAATTTGGATAAACTAGGATTGGTGCACTTGCCATTTTCTCCTTCACTATATTAAAAGCAACGTCACATTTTTCTGACTACATGAATCGTTTGGCTTTCTTTAACAACTTCTCCATTAGTGCAATAATAAGGGAATAGATGTGGATGAACCTCCTGTAATACCCCGTGTAGCCCAAGGTGGACCTGAGTTGTTTAACACTTGTTGGTGAGTCCATGTTCATGATCACCGTGACCTTAGTAAGATCTACATACACCCATTCCTTGCATACGATATGGCCCAAAACCATTCCAAAGGGGACAAAACATATGCACTTCTTCAATTTCAGTGAGATCTGCAACTGTCTACATTGGTCAAACATGATTCTAAGAAAACTGGAGTGTTTCTTCGGTGAACTATAGACAATCCAATCATCCATGTAGACTTATAAGAACCAGCGAATATAATCTCTAAAATCAACAATCACAATCCTTGAAAACACTACTGGTGCATTCTTGAGTCCAAATGACATAACATGGTAAACATAAGATCCCCATTCTATGGTAAATGTGGTTTTGTTCTTATCCTCCTTTACAATCCTGACTTGATGATAATTGAAGAATCCATCTGTAAAATAATAAGCTTCATTCCCTGCCACATTGTCTAAAACTTCATGACTGAAAGGGGTGGGAAAAGGATCGTGAACATAGGCATTGTTCAGACTGCAATAGTACACATACACTCGTATTTCAACAACATCCTTCTTAATATGTGTAACAATTAGACTAGCCCACTCTATTTCATCAACTAGGAATATAAGCCCCACTGGAAACATCTTATCTATTTCCTTTTTCATCTTCTCCTTCACCCTTAGGTTCATTCGGTATGGCCGACGCTTCACTAGTTTTGCATTTGGCTTAAGAATGATCTTCATCTCCCCTAACTCCCCCTTAATTCCCTTTAGTTCCACAATAGATAAAGGGAACAAGTATTCACATTCTTTTAGGAGATCAAAGATCTCTTTTGTAGTCTATTCATCCCAGTAGTCTCTAATCGAGACTAACTTTTTCTTTTCATCAGTCTCGATGTTGTGTTTCTACAACTTCAAGGGAAGTAGATGCGGAGCATCAATCAAAGTCCCATCCTTAACACCCCATTTCTCCTCAGTTTCATTGAATTCCATATGTCATAATTCATCTATATCATCCTTGTTCAGTTCTCTATTTACCCTTCCACAAGTTATGACCTTGTGATATCTTGATTCATATATATTCTCTAGAGTGCTCTGATTTATGCATCCTTCCATCAGCTGCCCAGTTGTAAGAAAAACTTGCTTAACGGCCTGCAAAGCATTGGTCGTCCTTTCATCGTTGTCTAAGAAGGAAAAACTGTGACAAATTGGTTTGTTAGGAAATCCCAATCACTAGTTTTTCTCCTTGTTTCTTCCTTTAGATACCATTCTTTCAGAAAGGTCCCCAGGGTGTGTACAAATCCATGCACCCACAAATCCTTTGAAATTCCTTCCCTGTTCCATCTAGCCTCACATTATTGCAAGTGCTGCCAAGGGTCAGAGTCCCCCTTGTACTTCACAAAATCGTGCAGGTACTCCCTTGAATTTCCAAATCTGAGTTTCATTGTCATCTTGATCTCCTCCCATTTTCTAAGATTGTTGCAGTGAACTCCCCACCACCTTGTTAGTGTCGCTTGTAGGCAACATTCAGTAGGGGCACCTTGTTTTCTTTAGGAATAATTGCATCAAATCTACTGATAAAACTATTAACTAAATTCTTACCATTGAAAATAGGAAATTCTCATACCTCAATGTTGATCCAGTTGATCCAACGAATTGTGGCACAATGCCTAGTTTTTATTTCATATCCAATCTATTGCCAGTCATCCCAAGCGGCCTCAGAACCAACCTTCAAACTCTGAATACTCTACCAACTGATAGACCCTTCTATGATCATGTTGATATAATCCTCCCTTCTTCTTGTTGTCAGTCGATATAGTTGATCCAACAATTCTGGTTCTTCCCTGGCATTTTTCGACTCTATGAACCTTGGTCCTTTATATGGGTCTAGAAGCTAGATCACTCTAACCCATTCTAATTCAAATGTCATCAGTTCCTTCTTTAAATCAATTATCACAGAGTTCTCAAAAGCCCAGTTTATCCCAAGCAGTGTCGGATAGGGGTCCTTTTCCCCCATATTGTCTATCACTTCAAAGTCTGCATAAGTCTTCACCCCCGCTATATAGACTTCTACATCCTCCAGTCATCCAAATGGGAGGATGTAATATTTATTTTCCATATATAGATAAATTGGAAAAAATGCCAACTTAGGCCTTCCCAGGGCTTCCCAAGTCTTTCTTGAAAAAATATTGACATTTGAGCCTAAGTCAAACATTGCATCCTTAATTTGGAAACCTACAATATGAGCATGAATCCATAACTCCCTTCTCATTCTCTTATTGTTCCTCCACACCCTCCTGGAGTGTCTTTCATGTAGGTTGGAAAAAATGATTCCTCCCTCAATCGCTCCATCCTTGACAATAGATTTTTGACTTTACTGCAAGTATCCAAGCATCTGATAGTCATCCACAATTTTCAGGAATAGTCTAAACCATTCTTTTATGGATCTATCATTGGATTGTGATGGGTTTGACTCCTATATTTTAGGGATATTGGTTATTCTTCTTGTGGTTCCCTGTCTAGTGTTAATTTTTTTAAAAAAATTGCAACTACCATGTAGTATCACTTCTGTTGTTTAGGGTCATACGAGTGCTTTGGTGAAGTCAGTCTTATAATCCTAGGTTGTTCAGTGGCTCCCATGCCAACTCTAGTCTTTTTCTCTCCACAAGTGAATATGTTGATGTTTGATAGGGGACATCTCTCTATCAACCTTGGCTCCACATTGATTAATTTTTCTCCCCTTTTGCAGTTACATTCTTCCCATATAGCAATCAACTTTTGGCAGTCCTCTGTTGCATGTGTGCTAACCCTTCACTGAGAGCACCATGGTCTTATGGGTAGTGGGAAATCTTATGTAACGTGCCCTTCCTTATCATAGTTATAACAATGAATTGGGCCTCTACCTCCTATCCTCCCTCCCCTTGTTCCTCCTCCTGCCCATCCTCGAGGAGCCTTATTGACTCAGTAGGCTGATAAGTCCAACAAATCATCTAGGGCATCCAATGCTCTACACTAATCAGTATGATGAGTTGGTGAAGTGAATAATTCGCAAAATGTGTTGTTTGGAACATTGGAATACTTCTGTTCAATTTGACAGAGCTGAGGGAGGTGCCCATATCCTCTATATATCTCGTAGTACTCAGCTAGTGCTGAATTCTGCTAACTTGGAAACACATGAAATTGGTTGCGCCCTTTGTACAATCCTTGTGTCCCTATCTACACAACTCCTACACCGGGTGCATATTAGGATGGTCCCATTGGTGTAGGTGTATTGGTTGGGCCCCGCAACCTTAGACACTTTGTAGCAAGATGACTCTCTACCAGACCATTAGTGCACCATTTGGTTGTAGATCCCTCAACTTCTCTGTCAAGTTTGCAATTTGATGTTGCAGAACCAATATGGATGGGGCATGAGGAATTTCTCCCCCTTGATACTCATGTGGGTATCCCACCATAGCCTCACATCAAGTTACCTACCACAAGGCGTCTTGTAGTGTATCAATTTTCTACTGAGCCAATGGTGTGTAGGTAAGGGGAAATAATGCTTTAATGAACTAGTCTCATTGATGATTTGGGTCTATCGGGTAACTCAACTTTCTAATTGAATCCTTGAATCTTTGTATTAGTTTCCAGGAGGTCTCTCCTTCCTGCTACTTGATTTCCCATAGCTCAAACAACCCCTGTTGGTTGGTCTGAGGAAGCTTAAAGTCCTACACAAATTCCCACTTGACATCATCTACCATTGGATTCTGGTGTAGTTATGACCACTTAATGAACCATGTCAATGCTCTTTCTCTGAGACTGGTTTGGAATTCAATTAACTTTACAGCATCAGGTGTCTATTGGGCCCTCCAGATGGCTTTGCAGAAATACCAATGATGCTCTACATTATCATTCCCTTTACCAAGGAAATCGAGATACTTGGTGAATGATCCCACCATATTTGAATGAAATTGTGAGAGGAGTATAAATCCCTGTGACTGATGATCCTTGTAGGTTTTCACTACTATTACTAGTTCTACTACCAACAACACCAGATTTATAGGTAGAATGCACACTATGAACTCTTATAACTTTGATTAACTTAGACAAAAAATTATCAGGATTATGATAAAGTATCAGGGGAAGGTTAAGGAAGCTACTACCTCAGCTATGGGAAGGCAAGTTATTTCTTACAGTGGACACATCATTTTCTACAAATAATCTCCTTATGGCAAAGTGCATGTCATCATCTAGGCCTTCCTTGGAGCCTATGTAGCCCATTCCATCCAACATTTTCATTTCCATTGGCAGGGATGGGTTCCTATCACCCTCTTAACCCATGGTCATTATGATCATCTCTACTCTTCCCGATAGACCAACTTTCACTCTTTATTTCTGTTCTGGACCTCCTAAAACCACTCCTGCTTGATGTAAACTCTTAGATCGTCTATTAATTTCCTGTAGATCCATTTCCTACCATTTCTCAGTTATCCATGCCCTCCTTTGCACCCTCATATCCCCGACCTTTCAGAAATCATCTATGTCCATTTCTTTGATATTGTCATAGTTCCTCACTCGGTAGCATCCCTCCCTTTAAGTCCTCCCCCCAGTACTAAGTAGTTAAGCTACCATCTTTGGGTGACGAAACACCAACAAGTTCTCCTCCACCATTATAGCCTTAACCCACAATGGAATTTCCTTTAGTAGTCTTCCTTTAGAAAAGGACTGATGACTCTCTACGACAAACTCAATAATGTATTGCTCTAGCATGGTCTACACCCAAATATCCACAGCTCACATCAGATCTGTGTCAAGTTGATATAGCTCGAAAAGATTTGATTGAGTCCAGATATGGCGAGATAGGTTTTGTCCATTGGTCTTTCCTTTTACTTGCACTCTCCATAACTAGTTATAGAGCTCCTATAGGAATTTACACTAGAAAATCTCGTATTGATCACTAGTCGGTTCCACGTATAGGATCTCTTCCTTCAACTTCTCCACATCTTGTCAATAGAGTTGAGCTTGTTGAGATATGAACTGTTCTAGTTGTTCATGCCACCAATCTTGCAACTCCTTAAATATCGTCGATACCATATTCCAAACCCCTTTTTGAAATTTCAGGTCCCAACAATGGAACCATTTGTTGGCATAAAAATATTAACAGGGTTGAGACCCCAATTTCGGGCACAGGGTCCAACAAAGCTACGTTTTATTATACCAAAATGCCGACATTTTCACCTTTTCCAAGGTGGATAAGGAGTCTCACCCGAGGCATGTTGTGATCCTAGTCAGATGGGGGGTGGGGAGTCACATCAGGGATGTCTGAGTCAAAGAGCCCCAAAATATATCAATTGGACATCTAATAGCAACAAATCATGAACACACAAAGGATAGATACAATACATATATGATCATATTAATTTCTTTAAGAAACCATGTAACCATCTATATACTATACAAATATCCCAACAAAATCCCTTTTCTATTAATCCATGTATTAGTATAGTATTACATCTGGCTTGAGAGCCTCTTATCAACATCACAAAAACACCATGAGAGATCAATACATAACCACATTAACCAAGACAATAGACACAGTGCAGCTCGAACAACTCTACAACAACATTTCAGTACTCTCCTTCTCTTCTGCTTTTCTACACATCCTTCTTTATATTTATGCACCTGCTTGGACTGTTAGTTCTCTCTTGGAAGCTCTGCCTCAGTTGTTAATATTATTCTCTGCTCGGTTGTGGTTTCCTTCTTCCACTATTCCTCTGCAACTGTTAGTTCTCAGCAGGTTCCTTCCTCCATTCTAGTTTTCTCCCTCACAGCTTCCCAATGGCTCTCTCCACAAAATGTCATTAGCCTTCTAGCTTGTCATCTAAGTTCTTCAGTTCCAAAAAATGAAGGACCCAACACAAGGTTCAAGGAAGAGCGTAAGGGGTAGTAAGGGAATGATCCACATTAGCTAATAGATCGAAGGACATATTGAGGGTTGAATGAGTGGGATCGAAATCTCAGTTCTTATTGTATTGGTATTTTTTCTCAAAGGGCCATTATCCTAAGAAGGAAGTTGGTGTATGTTATATATTGTTATTTACTGAAATACTAGATTTGAAGAGCATAAATCCTATGTGTGCATGTGTTTGAGATTGGTATGTTGTTTTTTATTTTGCGGTTATATTTTAATTAAGTGTTAAAATATCAGCCGTGTTTTTAATTCAATATATTTTATTTGCTAGGAAGTAATTAATTAGGTTTTCGAGGTTAGAAATTAACATTAAACTCCTTGGTTTTGAAGTATATTTGAAGGGATATAAATCTTATGTGTGCATGTGTTTGACCTAACAGGGTTTTGGCCCTAATTGGAGTAAGTTGGATGGCCAACTTCCCAAGGTCATCACTTCCACATATAATCTCCATTTGGCTATCATAATACCTCATTTCGAAGATCTCCATGAAAAAGCAAAAAAAGCAATTATCAAAATAACTTAAGAACTTTTCTGGTCTCTCTATTTTCCAAGAAAATGTCTTTTAGGACCTCAAAACGGCTCCGGAAGTTTGGGACCGAAAAAATTTGCCAAAAAAGAAAATTTATCTATAGTTAAGGAAACTGAAAGGAAACAATGTTGGAGGTCCAAGTAGAATAGGCGGGTGGCCACCAATATCCAATTGGATCACAATATCTTCATTAATCTCTCTAAAAATGTGCGAGAAAGAAATAAGACGGTGATCAAACAAACATATTCAACTACATTAAAAACTTATTTCATGCATTGGAGCAAAATCTACAAACAAAAATATATTTTCAAACCTGGACAAAAATTTCATTTTTAAAAACCATGAATAAAAAAAATGACTCTAAGTGAAAGAGAAAAATGATTGACACCAAAATATGCAAACTTTTAAACCATCATTATGGAATAATACGACACATTAATCTCTATTCGTTAATGAAATATAAAATATTGAAATATTTTTACCTAAAAGAAATACAAATATGCTAGCATATATTCTATAATAACATATTAGCTAGAACATAATAGTGTATAAACCTATATATTGTTAATAAGAACATATATACTTAGCCCTAAAATCTCACATACTTAATATTCATATCATACTATTAAATCATCATTATAGCATAGTATGGCATCTTATTTTATGCATTAATAAAATATAAGATGCATAAGTATATATACTTAGCACCAAAATACCTCATACTTATTCATATCATATTTTATAAGTGTATATACTTAGCACCAAAATATCACATACGTATTCATATCAGATTGTTAAATCATTAGTATAGCATAGTATGTCACCTTATTCTATGCATTAATGAAATATAAGATGTATAAGATGCATAAGTATTTTTACATAGACAGAAAAATATCATTATCACATACTATAACAAATTGATGGCCTTTTAAAAGACGTGTAAACTATACAAAAACCCACACTAAGACCCACTAATGTGAACATAAAAACATATTAAATAGAACAGAAGAATCGAAGTTCTAGAATATATGTTATAATCAAAACCGCATTGATGTGAACATTATAACATTTATACTAGATAATATTTATTAATAAACATATAATATATAATAATAGATAAGCATATAAGAAGATAGTAATAGATAAGCATATAAAATATAATATAATACGAAAACAAATATACTTCGCACCAAACTATTACATAGTTGACAATTTACTTTTAAACCATCAATATGACATAATATGGAAAATTAATAGCATTGGTAGAGAGAGACATGAACTATATGCCATAATGGGTGGCATTTTTCCATCCTATAAGGAATGGAGAGATTAATAGAATTCGGGAGAAATTATGTTATTTACATGATATTGAATGATATGATTCATGTTTAAGAGATTATTTATAAATTACATCATATTTTTTTTTTTAAAGAACGGTGGAATTGGAATTAGTAATGGGTGGAATTAGTAATTGGGGTGGTCTTGTATTTATGTGATACTATTGGGTATTGTTATAACTATTAGGTGTATTATAGTTTCTCATGTTATGGATACAAACTAATCGAAAAATCAAACCAAGGAATTCATAATATTTTACATAACATATTTATATGTTTTTCTAAGTGAGCTATTCAAAGAGACTTTATAAATTATACATTTTATATTTAATTGCCATGTGATTCTTTCTTAGATACTACTAAAAAATCACATGACAAAAAATATAAATAAATATTTGTGTATGTGTGTTTGTGTGTGTAAGAGGCATTGTTACCCCATTCTTTAGGTCATAAACAATCTAGGAATTCTATTGATAAATGGGAATCTAGTCCTATACCCTTACTTAACAATAATAAGAGATAGTTAGATTCATCCATAGTCTCTATTGTAGCTCATTTTTCACTACGTTCAAAATTATATGTGTATGTGAAAGCCAAATATATATATATATATATATATATATATTATATATATATATATATATATATATATATATATGTCAAAATTGAAAGGGTGGAATATTTAAAACATGTTTATGGTGATTTCTCAAAGAAATAATGTGGGACCAAGAGTGATGCAGGATTAAAGACTCACTTAATATAAAGCGACAAGACCTAATGGATAAAGAAATTAAATATTGCACAATTTGGGAGCGCAATGTCATTAGTAGCATCGAGCCTCTCCACGGGAGAAACCCAACAACACAAATAATGCGATGGTTATGGGCTTGGGTGCCCCTGTAGAAGGTTTGGAAGATAAACCACCTTTGTTCGATCAACATTTACGATCATTTGTGGTATCACTAGGCGATGGGACCACTTACCACCATGGTTACCCCCATGAGTGGTAAACAGATTTTTTCGGAGTCTACGACAAGTGAGCACATTTTACAGCAGGCGAGCAGGATTATTACACTACACCATCTGCCATATCACTCCTCCATGTCACCCAACACCTCATGTCATATTCCCACATCATCAGCGCCATATCATCACCTCCATGTCACCAATACAACATCATGTTGTACATCTATCACTTCCTCATTTAATTTTATTTTTCCCCCACTTTTTCCAGTTTACCCATTAAACCCCATTTTTACACTCATAATCATTTATCTATTGGTTGTTCTAGAGTGTACCTAAGTACACTTTTGCTCGTCATCTCGCCAGTTTGAACTCCAACGTCAACTTAGAATTTCCATGTATTTATCCACCGTGTACACTTGCTTAATTGTTCCAAAAATGTCGAAGAAAACTTCTATGGTGGGTTTTGCAACCCACATTCCTGTTATGGACAAGGAAAGGGAAATTTTGTACCCCGTCAACACATTAAACCTTATGGAGTTGCATCAAAACATCATATTTGGTCAATTAGATTCCCCTGTATATTCTAGAGTTGTAAAATCGGGATTATTCTTTGAGATTGCCCCTCAAACATAACTCTTTCAAGAATTCATTACTCGATTGACTTCTTCTCTTTATCCTTAGAAATGTTTTGTGATGAATTCATTGGGGGGAATATCTTCCGAGTCTCTTCCTTCTTAATTCAAAAAGACCTATATTTTCCACAATCTAATCATTATACTTCATTTTCTGAAGAAACCCTAGTAGCTAGTTTCCACAATTTGTCTGAAGGGGATTATGTCAAGTTATCCTTCCATCTTATGCCACCTGGACACATTTTATCTCTAAAGCCAACATTTTTCCCCTAGAAAGTTTTGCTAAAGATGTTATACTAGTTTTACAAGTAATTTCCAGGGTTCTGGGGAAATAAAATACCTCTATTATTGATCATACAGTCATAGGAATGTTTAATTTGGTCATGCAATCTGAAGTGATTCTTGATATACCAAATGTTTGGGTGGGCTTAGTGAATTCTCAATTGTCAAACCTAAATCTTATTAGTTGTTTTAGATTCCCATCTATATTGGTATACTTGTTCATATATGTCCATGTCAAGAAATTCATGCATTTAGGCTTGAACATAATGGATTGTCATAGAAGAAAACAGTCTGTGATAAATTGGACTGAAACTATATGAACTCATCCTAACTATGAGGATTTTTCATATTTCATTGCATCTTTTATGTCGATTGTCTATTCCGTTATAAAAAATAAAAAATAAAAATAAAATAAAATAAATCCACCATGCCTCTTGCTAAGATCCTAGTCATTTTTGCAGCTCATTAAGGATGTCAAAGTGGGGGATTGTTGGGTAGGGGTCCCCTAGGTCCAAGTTTTGTCTAATTCATGTAAAGTCTCCACTTTTTGAGGAACGCAAAGTGATTAGCGCAGAGTTATAAGAGTCAAAGGGGCTTTAGGATGGGTCAAAGCCCCTTATTTTGTAAAGGGATGGGATTATTTAGAATATTTAGAGCTCTGCCCATGGTATTGTAAGGTAAAAGGATATATAAAGGGTTGTCTTAGTGATTCAAAGGCAACAATGTAAAGCGAGGAATGTAATTTTGTAATATGTTTTGATATCTTCTATATTCAAGCGAAGGGGAAGGCTCATGTAGCTGTGTGTGTGGAGACCTTGGTAAGTCTACAACTATGTACACAGGCCCCTGCAGCTGTGTGTGCAAGGTCAGAAAGATTGTATCTATGAATACTTGAGCTAATAAAGAAGAATTTGAGACAAATATGTGTATTTTAGTATGCTCGCGTAGTTTCAGTTTTTTTACTTGACTATGGTTTGATTTTGTATATTCCTTCTGTAATTGCATCGTGAGGATTCAACTACTATTTTATATGATGAATAATGCATGTTATACTAGTTACGCACAACTCACAAGTCTGTTAAGTAGGAAAACACTCTATGACTGTAACCATAAGGTTAATATATTTGTGAAGGTCAAATTAAGCCCTAAAATAAAGAAACCTTACAACCACACTTTATAGTCCCTTTGGATGTAGAAACCTGGTTCTAGCATCCCATGATATTGCCTTGGGTGAGACTGTGGTCTGCGCTACGTAGATCGTTGCCAAAAGGACCAACAGTATTGGGTTTCATTGGTTAGTGCAACTAACTCTGAACCTGGGTCTAAGCCCCTCAAGCCAACAAATGGTTTCATTACCAGGATAATAGAACCTATAGAAGATGGTATCAGAGCTTGATTCAAAGTGACCTGACCTGAGGGCATGATAGGGTGACTCAAAGTTCTGAATGGAGGGCAACCCATGTGCTGAACGGTGTGGGCAGAGTTGTAGCGTGTGAACAAGGAACCAAGTTGAAGTGTTGGGCACAGAGAAGTGCTGAAAGAGCTTGTAGTAGTGTAGGGAAGTATAGGGCGCATGTGAACTGTTATGATGGGCAGAGGCACGACAGTGTGGGGTAGATCAAAGTTGGGTGAACTGTGTACAGAAATTTGTAAACTACAGGCATTTGAAAATTGAAGTGTGTTGACCATGTTGGAAGCATAATTGTTGTGAACATGTTGTAAATTATACTTGTATATTATTTAGGTAGACTTCAGTATTGGGAGTTTTGCCTCTCATTTAGTATTGTGTATTTTATCCATTGTGCATATGTAATGATGAAATGATGAATTATGAATGAATTTTTTATTTCCGCTGCAATATAACACTTGAAGAATTGGAAAATTAACTAAGTGTTAAAGAGTTAGGCGTAGCCTATGCATTCAAGTATTGGTGAAAAGAAAGAGTGTAGTGGTGCTACACCCGCCTATGTGTAGTCAAAAGACTCCACTGAGATAGAGGCATGACAAAAGGTATCAGAGCTCAATTCAGGGCAAGTTGGGCTTTGTTGATGAAGTTCGACAAGGACAAGTTACAGGGTTGAAGTTGAATGAAGAAATGTATGGTCCGAATAAGATCACAAGAAAAATTGATGGTTGGCCAGGTGGAAAAACCTCAGGTGACAGGTGAATTTAGTAGGGACGCCAGGAAAGTTTTCATGGATAATGTATTGGACAAGATGGAGGAGTTTGCTTTGAAGATGGCTTCATGGGAGGTTCAGAATGATGAATTTCGATAGAAGTTTATGAAGTTGGAAGAGGAGCATGAGAACCTCAAGGTTTGATACGAGTATATGAAATGGTTGTATACACACATAAAGAAGAAATTCAAGAACATTGGTGCTACAATGGACCAAGGTTTGAAGGAAATATTGAAGTTGAGAAGCTCTTACTTCTATAGCCAAGCCTTCTCACTCCATTATGGAATAATTCATTTTCGCCTTAGACAATTTCTGACTCGCAAATGCAATGGGGTGATCAAGATCCCCCTCTCTTGGCTGCGCTAAGAGAGGGGAACCTTAATCACCCCATTGCATTTTTGAGTCGAAAATTGTCTAAGGCAAAAAGGAATTATTCCACAACAAAGTGAGAGGGCTTGGCTATGGTGTACGCACTATAGAAGTTCAAGAATTACTTTTTAGGTGTGCACTTCAAGATGTTCATGGACCATTCTGCACTGAAATACTTGGTGAATAAGCCCATGTTGGCAGGGGAGATCTGTAAGTGGCTCTTTCTATTCCAAGAATATGATTTTGAAGTAATAGTTAAGCCAGGATAACTAAACGATGGGCCGGATCATCTATCTAAGATCGAGACCAGTGAAGAACCGACCAACATTGAAGAAGGATTGTTTGATGCGTAGCTCTTTGGAATAAGGGTTTTTGATGAGAAATTTTCATATATTATTCATTTTTTGACTACTGGAGTAGTCCCTGCAAAGTATACAATGTAGCGGAAGAAAGAACTAGTAGTCCGAGGTGCTGATTTTTCTCTGATTGCTAGGAATTTGTATAAAATGGGCCATGATGAGATATTGCATAGATATGTCCCTGAGCATGAAAGACAAAATATTTTGGTAGAAGCACATGGTGGTGTCGTAGGAGGACACTGCGCAGGAAAATCCATCGTGCAAAATTTTTTGAGAGCAGGACTATGATGGCCCATGATGCACAAGTATTCTAAAGACTATTGTAGTGCTTGCAATGTTTGCCAAAGGACCGGATGACCAACGAGAAGAGATGAATTGTCACTAAATCCACAAGTTACTTTGCAGGCTTTTGATAAGTAGGAAATTGATTTTGTTGGGCCGATCAGTCCACCAGGAAAAAAGACTGTTGCGTGATACATTATTATTGCGATAGATTTTCTAACCAAGTGGGTTGAGGCACAACTGGTAAAGGATTGCAGTGTAGACACTATTGCAAACTTCATCTTTGAGTATATATTGTCGAGGTTTGGATGCCCAAAGATACTGATGAGCAATAGGGGATCACACTTCCTAAACAACACTATTGAAGCATTAACGTAGGAGTTTCAGGTACATCATTAGAAGAGCATGCCTTATCATCCTCAGGTGAGAGGCATGGTTAAGGCTTTCAACAAAATCTTGGAGCATGCTCTAAATAAGGCATGAAATGTCAACAGGATTGATTGGGATGTGCGCATACCAGTCGTTTTATGGGTGTACAAGACTACTTACAAGAAGTTGACTAGGCAGACTTTGTTTAGACTGGTGTATGGAAAGGAAGCTATAATATCGATGGAATATATAGTACCAAGTCTTAGAATCACAACATCCATGAATATGGCGGATAGCGATATTATGGAAGAAATATTGGAACAACTGCTCGCTCTAGAAGAAGATCGTTTTCTTGCAGGATTTCACCAACAAGTATAGAAAACCCAGGAAAAGGCCTGGCACAATCGACATATTAAGCAAATAAACTGTAAGAATGGAGACTTGGTTTTGTTGTACGATAGTAAGTTCAAACATTTCCCTAGTAAGTTCAAGATGAACTGGCTAGGCCCATATATTATCAGGGATATCTCAGATGGTGGCGTAGTTCAGCTCGCAAAGTTGAATGGAGAATTAGTTGTTGGGCGAGTAAACGGGAGTACGTTTAAGCTCTATAGGGATGATTCCATCCCTAGGGCTATGTTGATGCCCCGAAAATCGTTGTATCAACATTGGGGGATAACCACCCGGTCCGGACCTTAATACAGCTCCTTTTCCGTTTGGGATGGTGGCTCCGACTGGATATAACGGGACCAGTTTCCCAATAATGAATAAAAGGGGTGGATGAGTGATAGGTTGTCTGATCTAATGATAGGCGAATAACTTAATCTATCAACAAAATGAGAGAACTAATATTAATCCCGAGAACAATTATTCTTTGAAAATGCAGCGTTTGATGATCTTTGTCTATTGACAGACATATAGATGACTCTATCAAATAAGCATAGATATTTATTCATTCAAAGATTACCTCATCTAAATAGTTAAACAAAGTGATTAACACAAGATTGCTGCACTTATCATTTATATCATCGATACATACATGATTGGAAGAAAAACATACTATAAACAGCCAATAGTGGAATGAATAAAGAATGCTGTTAAAACACATATATATATATGCGATAATAGCAAGAGCGATCAAATGAAAATTCATATAAAAAGAATGAGTCTAGACATAGATCATAGTACCATATGAGCTGCTAATCAATCCCAATATCAATCGCTATTTGAAATTCTTCCTTCAACGCAGAAATAATTTCAAACAAAGGCAGTAGTGCACATTTGTATAAAAGCTTCCTTATCAAAATCAGAATGATTGGTCCAGTTTCATAAAAGAATATCCCTGAAGTACAATAGTGCAACTTCAAGGTTTAAGTCATATACAAAACTTTACTACCCATTCTAAATGCATGAAAGGGTTTATAAATACTACACTAAACTAAAAATCTATGAAACCAAAATCCTACTTAATTGGTATCAATTAATGATAACTATCTCCTTGGCAACGATATGGCAGTTGGCAGTATGAATCATCACTCAGGTTGTTTGCCTTTAAACCTGAGTTGGCTTATCGCAAGCATTGGCTCCACTTCAGGTGGTCTGTTCAGGCGAGAACTGAGTTGGGTGGCATAGGTGGCATCCTGAATATCAGGGATAATATACCCAATCGCATCTGTAAGGAATTTGAGGGCGGCTCTCTGGCTGTGCGGTTTCACTAAAAAGAACCAATAGGCATCCCATGTCAAACTGTTAATTTCTACAATTAACCTTCCATTTTTCTCCAGCTCTGGGTAACATGACTGCTCCAATATTTTCGTTGTTGTTAATTTGCCTGGAGTACATTGAGAAATCATGTTAGACAAGTAAAGAGTATTATTAGCCAATTCAACCAAATTACTAGTGGTTTTCTTGCATCTTGAAATCGCTCTTTCTGCCTTCATTAACAGAGACTGCCATTCTGTAAATAATATTTCTTTATGTGATTCCAGAATCCTTGGTAAATTAGCCGCCTGTCCCTGATCGGTATCTTGGCATTCAAGGAAATTGGTCAATGTTTCTTCGAGTTGATGCAAGTCGGTTCTAGCCTTTTCTACTTTCTCACTTATGGATGTCGTTAAATCACATAATGGTTATGCCTGGATGATTTGCTGACATAAAAACTTCATCTTATCAATCCCTTATTTATTTGAAATGCCTCTGTTTTGAATTCATTTATCTGTGGGAGCTTCTTTGTTTTCTCAAGTTGAGCTTATAATTGAGCAATCTGCTCATCTTTGGACTTCAGCATTTTCTCATTTGATGCTTTTAGTTGTGCCAATGCCTCAGATAGCTCCTACTTTTGGACTGCACTATCGTCAATCCTCTGTTTTTCCTCCTGCACTTGTTTAGTCAATTGATTGTTTATTTGTTGTTGTACTATCAATTGTTGCTCTGCCTTTTGCTGTGCTTCCGATAGTTGTGCTTGTAGAGAAAAGATATCCTGGTCTTTTGTCTTCAATAAACTGCTCACCTCTGATGCTTTGTCTATTGTCGCCGCCGAATAGGCTCCAGCATATTGCGATAGTTTTGTCAAATCATCAGAGGGGTCAAATTCCTGTTTCCAAAGCACATTGCTCCTCACTGTTTGTTCTGGGAATAAAGAAGGTTGATCAGTCCTTCTCCTCTTCCTCTATCGTTTCACTACAACTTTATGTCTTGGGCTATAGAAGACATCTAAGGGAGGAATCTCTTCAATCTACAAAATGACTTCGCCGGAAGGATCCTTTGGGATTATTTCCACTTCTTTTGACTTGGGTGGGTCGTTGGTTTCACCTGAAACCTGCTTTCAAGTCGCCTCCTATGTATTGACCTCTTTTGATGTCTCGTCATCTTTAGAGCATTCAAGATTGCCGATAATTGAATTAAATTGCTGCCATTCCTGGAGTAATTTCGGATCAATATGAGTATCCTCATTTACATTTAAACTGCTCTGTTCTTGCTGTTTCGCCTGGGTCTCTTCTTGTCTTTTTTCATGCACTTCTTCCTGTTCCTTTGATGTAACAGGAGGTTCTTTAACAAGTCGCTGCTCAGGCTCGCTTGATTCTGTTGTTGGAGTCGTTGCTAACAGATCTAGAGGCAGAGTTTGCAACCTCTTCTATCTAAGTTTGTTGACTTCAACTAGTCCTTCATCTTTGTATTCATTTATAGCGAGCGATTTAACTTGATACATTGACTCGGACGATGAGAACAAGTCCTCAAATCTATCTTCTTTATGCTCGAACTTGGTCAATTTGGCCTATTCGAGTGCATTATAGGCGACTTTGCGTGGATCAAATCGCCTGCTTGGTAGAGTTGCCAGAGTTAATGAGTTTATTTTCTCAGCTTCTTTCTCTGCATGTTTGAAATCATGTAGAGTGTAGATACCACATCTCAAGGGAAAAGAGGGCCAGCTCTGCTTCTTAGATTTCTTTAGAGTTTGTGTAACCCCATCGGAGATGATCTGATAGGCTATCTACCTGGCCAACAGTTTATCAGGTATGTATAGAGGAAGAACGTGGGGTTTGGCTTGACTGCCAAAAATTTTGATATAAGTGAACTTTTCCTCCCCGAACCAACTTCCTATGGATGTTAAATCAATCCCTGCTTGGTAGGAAATCTTAGGGGCAGGCTTATTGAAAATAGAATGATGAATGGGCAACATGAAGCCATTGCATATTTGATATAAATGATGCTTGTAGTTGGTTTTCCACAACTTTTGATGGTATATGTGAACGGGTGTGGGGTCTTGCAATGTCCACCTCCATCCGAGCACTGGAAATTGAGAATTAAAACACAGGACATCTAATATATAGGCACTGTAGTAAAATGGGGGAATGAGCCTTTCAGTGACGCGAGACTTGGATCTAAAATCAAGAACTGAGGATGCTAACTTATCAGACAGTATATTTACCCAATCCATTATTTCACCACTGCATGCTGCTTCCATCAAGGGAACCATTTCTATAGTAAAATTGGCAGAATCATGTAATCCCCACAACCTACACATCATTATCCCAGCATAGCAATAAGGGGAGCATAGAGAATCGACCGAGTACTTACCTGAAGATTCATGTTTGTGTTTTCCTGGATTTTTTCTCCAATCCTGAATGGGTTCGGATTCAGTCTCGTTCTTTGCTCGGAATTTCTCGAGAAATGTCGTGTTATATTTCTTCTCTAGCACCGGTAAATGATACATTTGCCTTAAATCCTCAGCTTGAAAGGAACCGAAAATTCTCCCATCTTTGGTGCTGAAAGTTCTATCTGTAATTGGGATTTCCTGAATTGCCCATCTCACCACATCTGTATATGGGAGGATTTGTTCTCGAGCCGCTATCTGGTGGAGAAAAGAGTTGGCTAAATCCTTTAGATTAGCCTCAGATTTGTGAGTGCTGTCAGCTGAGGCTTGTACTACTGTCACCATTGGCCCTTCGACTTCGATCAAATTATAGGTACCTTGCCAAGTAGTTCTGGCAAGTCCTAGGCATGTAGTATTTGATATTAATCCTTTCTTTTTAGTACCTAGATCAACGATAAGTTGCCCTGTCGCCGGCGAAGCGGAAGCCATGGTAGTTTTCTTGGACTTCTTCCCCATTCTGCTTGAAGCTGTTACTTCGGAATAATTCTACAGAGGAATGATAATCAACGTAATACAGAAAATGATAGCGCAAATCGAATATAGTGAGATATATATTGATAAATGCATGGCGAATGATTAACTTAAGGTGGCCTCGGATACAATTTGTAAAAAGATCTTAGGCTTACTATTTCATTAAATGGTTGTTAAGACCTATCAATCATATAAATGCCCGTCAATTCGATTATTGGCCGAATGATTTATTTGAAGCATTCCTTAGATGTTTTGGCGGTTGAGCGCGGATGAATGGCTCTTCGGAAGATAAGGCTTTAAATACGAATTAATCGTAATAAACTCGCTTTAAGATTTTCTTTGAAATCTACGCTTTTGGCTTTATCGCAATCGGGCGTCGGGGAAATCGCAAATCACTACATTGGTTCCATTTGGAATCCCCAATCGCCGATAGCGATATCGCATCGTGTCGGGAGTACTGAGTGGGACACTTTAAAATCATGCATAGTTGATCGTCGATTGCCGATAGCGATATCGCATCGCATCGGAGCAAAAGGGAGTTTTATTGCGCCAGCTTATATTGCCGATATCCGATAGCCTATTTCGCATCGGAGAAAACCAATGGGTCCTTAAGTTGTGTTTCCTTTGTCATTGCGATATGCGATATTGCAATTGCTTTATCACAATGATAAAAGATTAATCATTATATATATAAGGCCTTTGATTGGTTCGTTCAAAAAGGTTTGGTAATGTTTTATTTTATTATTTCGGACTTTTTGAATAAAACTAAGTTGATACCAATTAAAATTAAAAAGGGACCCATTTCATATTATAGTTTTGGGATAATAATGATATGAAATGGGGGGTTGTTATAGGGCACAACAATTGGTGATTCACTGGAAGAAACAGTTATCTCTGAAAAGTATGGAAATACTTAAACTTTTTCAAAATAGA
>APFE031755703.1:152234-209816 GCA_000404065.3 Pinus taeda | reverse complement strand
CATAGGTAGAGCCTCTGCTGCCAGCAAACGTTCATAGTTTCGACAGGGATACCTTTTAACCATGTTATTTTCCATTGTTCCATTAATCTCAGAGTATGATTAACAGAATGAATTCAAAACATGTTTTTCACATTTTGCATTTCTTTTCTATTTTATGTTATTTTGTAAGATAAAAAGCCATTGCCCTGGTTTGGTGGCCAGTTGAGTGACAATGCCATTCACTGGTAGTAATCTAACCGAACAAGTTGGCTCGTGATGAGACCCCTTGTCTTATAATTAAAGCCATTACCCTGTTTTGGTATGCAGTATTGGTAATGTCAGGTAAACTATTTCCCTATGAACATGGTAAGAAGGCTTGTAATAAGACCTCTTATCTTTTATATCCAATATTCTTAGAATTACACTCTGAGTAATCACAAGCTTTGGTGAGTGGGATAGACAATTTTCTCCTTAAGAGTAAATGGATGACAAGGTAAGAGTTGAAGATGTTGAAATTGGATTAGTTCCTATTTTGATATTGATAACCTTCTTTTGACCAATTTGAAAACCTAAAAAGATTTACAATATTTCTAAACTTTGAGAGGGGTTCACTAAGATTGCATTGTGGTTTCAGAATGCAATTATATCTAATTTCCTAGAAATCATCCCTTTTGTTTAAGACTTCTATTATTTTAAAAGTAAATATCACACTACTTGTTTTAAGAAACTCTTTAAGTACAACAAAGGTCAATGGAAGATACCTCACAACTTTATTTTTTAATGCTCCTACAAACTACAAAATTCTATTAAAAGGAGAAGGGGTTACCTCCTCAATTGAAGAATTTCTTTAAGATAAGGCCATTAACAGGGAGAGAATCTCTCAAACCTGATAAATCTTGTAATATGAAGGTCGAATGGCCTATCTTTTCACAGATCTGAAATGGCCTGAGCCACATCTTCTGAAACTTGGTGTGTTTTCCCTTATCTTTATGGGCTTTGTCCCATTTCAGAACTAAATCGTCGACTTGAAATTGTTTTGAACCGGATGAGAGTGAATCAAATGATGACTTGATGATTTGTTGATGTTTTGCATGAATGACTTTGGCTTTTTCTCTTTCTTCTTCTAATTTTAGAATTTGGTCATGTCTAAGTTGTATAGAAGAAGAGGGGCTTTCTTCAATAAATTGAACTAGGGTTAGAGAAGGGAGGACAAGATTTGTTGGTAGCACTGCTTCTTTTCCATACACAAGATTAAATGGGGAAGAACCTATGGAAGCCTTTTGTGTTATCCTATCAGCCCATAATGCAAATATTAAGGATTTATGCCAATTTTTATGATTCTGTTCGATAGTTCGCTTAATAATTTTAATCAAATTTTTATTTGTAGATTCTGCTAAACCATTACCCTGGGGATAGTAATTAGCATAATATTTCAGTTTAAATCCTCTTTTAATAGTGAAATCAAACATAGCATTGCTTGAGAAGTAAGATGCATTATAAAAAACAAGAGCATTTGGGACACCAAACCTGGTAATGATGAATTGGTCTATGAATTCAATAATTGCTTCAGAATTTGTTGTCTTTAAACGAATTGCTTCAACCCACTTGGTAAAATAATCAGTAGCGGTAAGGATATACTTATGCTGTTTGGAATAATGTGGAGTAATTTCTCCAATGATGTCCAATCCCCATTGCTCAAATGGTTGTTCAATGTTGACTGGTTGCAAAGGGAAAGCTGGTTTTCTTTGCCTTCCACTAGAAGTTTGACAATTCCAGCATTTCCTTACATATTCATGAGCATCTCTAAACAGAGTGGGCCAATAATATCCAGCATGGATGATTTTGTGAGCTTTTGTATCAACTCCAAAGTGTCCTCCTGCTGGTCCATCATGTAATTCCTGTAAAACCTTTTGTGCTTCAGGTTTTTCTAGGCATCTTAATAAAATTGAATCATAATTTTGCCTAAAAAGCACGTCATCAATAATTGTAATTTTTTTTGCTTTCAATCTAATGGCCCTTTTGTTTTTGTAAGACAGGTTAGGAGGTGCATATCATTTTTCAAATAAAAGATTAAGTCAGCATATTGTGATCTAGAGTCAGCGATACTTATCTGGTTGATCTCTTCGGTTTGATCTGTATCACTTGATTCTTGAATGTTGGATGCTCCTGCTAATAACCTGCAAAAACCTTGGCCTCTAACAATCTTTGCTGGTTTAATTTCTAAGTCATATTCTTGAAGTGTTGTAACCCAGTTTGCCCTTTTTTCACCCAATTCCCTTTGGATTAATAGTTGCCTTACTGCAGGGAAAGGAACTATAACTTTTGTATGGGCTTTTAAAAGGAAGGGTCTGTAATGTTTGACAGCTATATATAAAACAAAGGCTTGTTTTTCTACTTCAGAGTAATTCAATTTAACACCCTGAAGATTTGAACTATAGAATGAAATGGGTGCTTCCAAATTGTGATTGTTGATCTGTGTGAGTACTGCTGCATAAGACAAATCAGATGCGATAGTATACAATGTGAAATGATTAGAAAAATTAGGAGTATTTAAAGCGGGGGTATTGATTATTGATTGTTTGATCAAATCAAACGCTTCCTTTTCTGCCGATCCCCATCTAAAGACTAAATTTTTCTTAATCATAGTTTGAAGTGGCAAAATGATTTGAGAAAAGTCTAGAACGAACCTTTTAACAAAATTGATTTGGCCTAAAAATGACTGCATGGATTTTTTATTATGAGGGAAAGGGATTTCAAAGATTTCTTTGATCCTGTCTGGATCAATATAAATGCCATCTTTAGAAACAATAAATAAAGCCTAAGAGCTTTCCTTGATCAAGAGCGAAAAAGGATTTTTTAGGGTTAAGGGAAATGCCATATTTCTTGCAGCGTTGAAAGATTTGATTTAAGTCATGCAAGTGATTGGATATTTCTTTAGAAAATACAGTAATATCATCTAAGTAGACGACTACTGTTCTGTTAATCAACCCTTTAAAAGCGATATCCATTGCTCTTTGAAACGTGGCTCCTGCATCAATAAGTCTGAAAGGCATTTTCTGATACGCATACGTTCCCCATTTTGTTCTGAATGTGGTTTTGAGTCGATCATCAGGATGGACCCAAAATTTTGATTATATCCTGAAAAACTCCAAAAGGACATTAACTCTGAGCCTGCCACTGATTGGAGGTATCTGCTCCATAGGGTAATGGAAGTTATCTTTTAGGTCTCGCCTTATTTGATTCCTTCTGAAATTGATACAAATCCTTATGTCGCCATTTTTCTTTCTGACTGGCACCATATTGGAGACCCAATTTGAGTGCTGAATGGGAAAAATAATCTTAGCTTTCAAGAGTTTATTGAGTTCCGATTTTATTTGACTCTCTAAGTTTGGATGTATTTTCCTCAACTTTTGTTGAACTGGTTTCTGTTCGGGAAGCATCAGAATGGTATGCTGGATAATGGATGTATCATATGTTTTTAGATCGTCATATTTCCAAGCAAAAACATGTTTATTCTTGCGTAACAGTCTAATGAATGCTTCCTTTTCTTCCACGGAAAGTCCTAATCCTAAATTAATGTTTTGAGGAGTTTGTTCAGTGCCAAGGTTTATCAATTCAAACCTTAAGGTAGAGCTCTGGAGTTTTGTATTGGTCATAGGTTTAAACCTATCTTTAATATCGTAAAGATCCTCAAGCTTCACCACAGGCTTTGGGATTGAATTTTCCTCATGCTTACCTCGCATTTGAATAGCATGTTCGTCTTCCTCAATGATTTTATTATCATAGGATTTTTCGGAGGTTAAAAAATGTAAAATGTCTTCATCGTGGTTGAATACTCTACAATTAGTGACATTGTCAGGAATTGATGGCCTAAAAAGAAATTCTACTGAAAATCTATCTGGGCTATAGTCTTCAGAAGGGAGGAGCTTGGAAGCGACATTGGCTAGCAAGTCGACTACTGAATTTTGAGACCTGGGAATGGAAGAAATATTGAATGCTAAAAAGTGGGAGGTGAGTTCTTGTACTAGCGATTCATAATGTTTGAGATGATTCGAAAGGCAATGAATTGTATTCCTTACCTTCTTAACTATGATCTCAGAATCTCCAAACACTTTCAAGTATTGGACTTTGAGGCCAATCGCTTTATATAATCCTTGGACTAATGCTTCGTACTCAAGTGTATTATTTGTGCATTCAAACTCTAGCCTGTAGGACAACATTGTTTTTTCTCCTTGTGGGCTAACTAAAATACATCCTGCTCTTGATCCTTCACTAGACTTGGACCCGTCAAAATATAAAGACCAAAATAAAGAATTATCTACAATTTTATTTACAAAATTCTCAGTAACATTAACACATCTAGACCTATTAGTCTGTGAAAAATTTTCAATTTGTGATGTGAAATTGTTTACCGAGAAAGGAGATGGTTGGGCAATATAATTGCCAAAAAATGATTCAGAAGAATAATTTCCTAAGATATTGTTGTTAAATGCAATTGGTTGATTTTCTTGTTCGAATTCTGTAACAGTGTGGGTCATGTGTTTCTCCCAATCGATATTTATTTGATTCGGCTTACCCTTATAGGGGAGCCACATATGGGACGAATCGGTGGAAATATACCCATGGAGCTTTTCTGACCAATCCCTGCTTAAAATTAAACCATAGAACTTAGGTATATCAGCGATTAAGATATCAATCCTTTGGACCACTCGTGGATCCGCCAATAACCTGATTGTAACAGAGTTTATTTCCCCTAAAACTTGAACTTTAGTTCTATCTAACTGCACAATGTGAATTGAGGATTTCTGAGGTTCTATGTTCAGTTTAGAACAAAATGAAGCTGTCATTATATTAGATGATGCCCCAGAGTCAATTAAGCAGTTATGTAGATTTCAATTGTAAATTTCATATGTTAAGAGGAAAGGAGGAGTATGGGAATTTGATCTATCTCCAATTAGAATTGTATTAGTTGCCTCAACTCTACCAAAAGGTGGTTGTCCTGAATCGCTTGCAGCTTTAGTACTGGGAAGAGGTGAAGAAGGAACTGCATTAAGTTCTTTGAGAAGTAATTTTTGTTGATATTTTAATTTACTGAGTTCAAACATGGTGATGTTTGCCTTAGTTTTCTTCATATCATCAACAATATTATAGTCCATTGAATCAGATACTACCAACGTCTTAGATAACGAAGGTATATTGGAGAATGACGGTTGATTTTGAGATACTGTTGCGGCTGGCTTCCTTGTGGGTACCTTTTCCTTTGTAGTATTGGTACCAGCACTCCTTTTCTTTGGATTGGCCTGAACAGGTTCAGGAGTAGCTCTACTCCTGGTAGTCACGGGAAAGGCTTCTTGCTCAGCTTCAGTATCAAAATTAGGGAGTATAAAGTCCCACATTCCATGGCATTCAATGACTTCCTCTTCTTCTAATTCATCAGATGGTGTAATTGTTTCTTCTTCTTCTTCTTCCTCAGGATCCGAATCTGCATAGGATATGACATTTGGAGGCTTGGACTCAGGTTTTTTGAAATTCCTATAAGGTTTCTTTGTTGAGGACTCTGTTACTTGCTTCTTAATCTCAACCATTTTATTTGAAATGGTTTTGAGGACTTTTTGAAGGCCCTCCATGTCGTATGGATCCTTGGTGATCTTTTTCTTTGAATCATCCTTGAAAGACACTTTTTTGGATTTTCGTTCCTCTAGAGCAGTTTTCTTTTCCAAAGCGATTACACTTTTTTCAACAGCGAGGGCTTCTTTCATGTTTTCAACCAATGTAGGTTGTTTAGCCCTATCTACAAAAATGGCTATGTTTGAGGGTAAGGCTGTAATATACCATTCGCTTCTAACTTGTTCACTTGGCTTATCATCAGTAGGGATTTTGTTCAAGAGTTTGTTAAATCGGGAGTTAAACTCCTTAATTGGTTCTCTTGACTCGATCCTTAGATTGGAAAGGTCATTGATGAGTGTAGCCAAGGATCTATCATCGCCATATTTGGTAAGAAATTGTTCCTAAAAGATATTCCAACTGGTGATGGATCCAGCGGGCAAGGAAAAATACCAAGACCCTGCTGATCCTTGTAATGTATAGGGGAACAATCTAACTACAACATCTTCTTCTGTTACTCCCTTCAGATTGACTGACAACATAAATTTATTTATGTGTTCCTCAGCTGACATTCCAGCATCTGGATTGAACTTTGGTAACCATTTCTCAGGATAATCGGGTAATGGATGTAAAGGTGCAGGCATGTTGACCGCACCAGGACTTCTCCATGGTCTTTGAGCCATTTTGGGAGTACCAGCGATTGCCTGTGGTGTTCCAGGTGCTTGGGGAGGAGGTGGAAATGAAGACTGAAAGGATTGTGATGTTGGACGTGAAGTCCCTTGGTGAACAACAATATGTAATGGTGAAGTGGGTGTTTGACTTCGCACAGGTGATGATGAAATGGAAGATGATGGAGAAAAGGTTTCACTACTAGAACCTTCAGTGCTCTTTTTAATCCTTTTCCTTTAGGGCAAAGGAAACTCAGGTGGTTCAATACCTAGTTTTTCGCTTTGAAGTCTAGTAAGGTGAGGAGGTAAGTGGAATTGCGAAGTCTGACTACCTTGTGATACTTCAGATCTAGGAGGTGAAATCGAGAAACCTTGAAGTTTCTGGATGATAGATTGAACTTCAGGGGACTCCGGACTTAAATGTTCTGAAAGATGATGAGGTTGAGCAATAGTAGTTGTTCCTTCCTCTTCTCCTCTGGATACTGATGATTCAGAGTGCAAACGAGAGGTCCGAGGAGAGGTGGAGGGTGATTTACTCTGTGAATGGTCTGTAGGTTTTGGCTTACTCACCATTCATAGCATATGGCCCTCCTTCTAGTGCCAGAAATGTTGATGCCCCGAAAATCGTTGTATCAACATTGAGGGATAACCACCCGGTCCGGACCTTAATACAACTCCTTTTCCGTTTGGGATGGTGGCTCCGACTGGATATAATGGGACCAGTTTCCCAATAATGAATAAAAGGGGTGGATGAGTGATAGGTTGTTTGATCTAATGATAGGCGAATAACTTAATCTATCAACAAAATAAGAGAACTAATATTAATCACGGGAACAATTATTCTTTGAAAATGCAACGTTTGATGATCTTTATCTATTGACAGGCATATGGATGACTCTATCAAATAAACATAGATATTTATTCATTCAAATATTACTTCATCTAAATAGTTAAACAAAGTGATTAACCCAAGATTTCTGCACTTATCATTTATATCATCGATACATACATGATTGGAAGAAAAGCATACTATAAACAGCCAATAGTGGAATGAATAAAGAATGTTGTTAAAACACATATATATATGTGATAATAGCAAGAGCGATCAAATGACAATTCATATAAAAAGAATGAGTCCAGACATAGATCATAGTACCATATGAGCTGCTAATCAATCCCAATATCAATCGCTATTTGAAATTCTTCCTTCAACGTAGAAATACTTTCAAACAAAGACAGTAGTGCACATTTGTATAAAAGCTTCCTTATCAAAATCAGAATGATTGGTCCAATTGCATAAAAGAATATCCCTGAAGTACAATAGTGCAACTTCAAGGTTTAAGTCATATACAAAACTTTACGACTCTTTCTAAATGCATGAAAGGGTCTATAAATACTACACTAAACTAAAAATATATGAAACCAAAATCCTACTTAATTGGTATCAATTAATGATAACTATCTCCTTGGCAGCGATCTGGCAGTCGGCGGTATGAATCATCACTCAGGTTGTTTGCCTTTAAACCTGAGCTGGCTTATCGCAAGCATTGGCTCCACTTCGGGTGGTCTGTTGAGGCGAGAACTGAGTTGGGTGGCATAGGTGGCATCCTGAATATCAGGGATAATATACCCGATCGCATCTGTAAGGCATTTGAGGGCGGCTCTCTGGCTATGCGGTTTCACTAAAAAGAACCAATAGGCATCCCATGTCAAACTGTTAATTCCTGCAATTAACCTTCCATTTTTCTCCAGCTCTGGGTAACATGACTGCTCCAATATTTTCCTTACTGTTAATTTGCCTGGAGTACATTGAGAAATCGTGTTAGACAAGTAAAGAGTATTATTAACCAATTCAACCAAATTACTAGTGGTTGTCTTGCATCTTGAAATCGCTCTTTCTGCCTTCATTAACTGAGACTACCATTCTGTAAATAATATTTCTTAATGTGATTCCAGAATCCTTGGTAAATTAGCCGCCTGTCCCTGATCGGTATCTCGCCATTCAAGGAAATTGGTCAATGTTTCTTCATCTTGATCCAAGTCAGTTCTAGCCTTTTCTACTTTCTCACTTATGGATGCCGTTAAATCACATAATGGTTCCGCCTGGGTGATTTGCTGACATAAAAGCTTCATCTGATTTATCAATCCCTTGTTTATTTGAAATTCCTCTGTTTTGAATTCATTTATTTGTGGGAGCTTCTTTGTTTGCTCAAGTTGAGCTGATAATTGAGCAATCTGCTCATCTTTGGACTTCAGCATTTGCTCATTTGATGCTTTTAGTTGCGCCAATGCCTCGGATAGCTCCTTCTGCATTTGGACTGCACTGTCGTCAATCCTCTGTTTTTCCTCCTGCAATTGTTTAGTCAATTGATTGTTTATTTGTTGTTTTACTATCAATTGTTGCTCTGCCTGCTCTACCTTTTGTTGTGCTTCCGATAGTTGCGCTTGTAGAGAAAAGATATCCTGGTCTTTTGTCTTCAATAAACTACTCACCTCTGATGCTTTGTCTATTGTCGTCGCCGAATAGGCTCCAGCATATTGCGATAGTTTTGTCAAATCATCAGAGGGGTCAAATTCCTCTTTCCAAATCACATTGCCCGTCACTGTTTGTTTTGGGAATAAAGAAGGTTGATCAGTCCTTCTCCTCTTCCTCTATCGTTTCGCTACAGCTTTATGTCTTGGGCTATAGAAGACATCTAAGGGAGGAATCTCTTCAATCTGCAAAATGACTTCGCCGGAAGGATCCTTTGGGATTATTTCCACTTCTTTTGACTTGGGTGGGTCGTTGGTTTCACCTGAAACCTACTTTGAAGTCGCCTTCTGTGTATTGACCTCTTTTGATGTCTCGTCATCTTTAGAGCATTCAAGATTACCGATAATTGAATTAAATTGCTGCCATTCCTGGAGCAATTTCGGATCAATCTGAGTATCCTCATTTACATTTAAACTGCTCTGTTCTTTTTGTTTCGCCTGGGTCTCTTCTTGTCTTTTTTCATGCACTTCTTCCTGTCCCTTTGATGTAACAAGAGGTTCTTTAACAAGTCGCTGCTCAAGCTCGCTTGATTCTGTTGTTGGAGTCGTTGCTAACAGATCTAGAGGCAGAGTTTGCAACTTCTGCTCTATAAGTCTGTTGAATTCAACTAGTCCTTCATCTTTGTATTCATTTATAGCGAGCGATTTAACTTGATACATTGACTCGGTTGATGAGAACAAGTCCTCAAATCTATCTTCTTTATGCTCGAACTTGGTCAATTTGGCCTGTTCGAGTGCATTATAGGCGACTTTGCGTGGATCAAATTGCCTGCTCGGTAGAGTTTCCAGAGTTAATGAGTTTATTTTCTCAGCTTCTTTCTCTGCATGTTTGAAATCATGTAGAGTGTAGATACCACATCTCAAGGGAAAAGAGGGCCAGACCTACTTCTTAGCTTTATTTAGAGTTTGTGTAACCCCATCAGAGATGATCTGATAGGCTATCTCCCTAGCCAACAGTTTATGAGGTATGTATAGAGGAAGAACGTGGGGTTTGGCTTGACTTCCAAAAATTCTGATATAAGTGAACTTTTCCTCCCCGAACCAACTTCCTATGGATGTTAAATCAATCCCTACTTGGTAGGAAATCTTAGGGGCAGGCTTATTGAAAATAGAATGATGAATGGGCAACATGAAGCCGTTGCAGATTTGATATAAATGATGCTTGTAGTTGGTTTTCCACAACTTTTGATGGTATATGTGAACGGGTGTGGGGTCTTGTGATGTCCACCTCCATCCGAGCACAAGAAATTTAGAATTAAAACATAGGACATCTAATATATAGGCACTGTAGTAAAATGGGGGAATGAGCCTTTCAGTGACGCGGGACTTGGATCTAAAATCAAGAACTGTGGATGCTAACTTATCGGACAGTATATTTTCCCAATCCATTATTTCACCACTGCATGCTGCTTCCGTCAAGAGAACCATTTCTATAGTAAAATTGGCGGAATCATGTAATCCCCACAACCTACACATCATTATCCCAGCATAGCAATAAGGGGAGCATAGAGAATCGACCGAGTACTTACCCGAAGATTCGTGTTTGTGTTTTGCTGGATTTTGTCTCCAATCCCGAATGGGTTCGGATTCAGTCTTGTTCTCTGCTCGAAATTTCTCGAGAAATGGCGTGTTATATTTCTTCTCTAGCACTGGTAAATGATACATTTGCCTTAAATCCTCAGCTTGAAGGGAACCGAAAATTCTCCCATGTCTGGTGCTAAAAGTTCTATCTGTAATTGGGATTTCCTGAATTGCACATCTCACCACATCTGTATATGGGAGGATTTGTTCCCGAGCCGCTATCTGGTGGAGAAAAGAGTTGGCTAAATCCTTTAGATTAGCCTCGTATTTGCGAGTGCTGTCAGCTAAGGCTTGTACTACTGTCACCATTGGCCCTTCGGCTTCGATCAAATTATAGGTACCTTGCCAAGTAGTTCTGGCAAGTCCTAGGCATGTAGTATCTGATATTAATCCTTTCTTTTTAGTACCTGGATCAACGATAAGTTTCCTTGTGGCCGGCGAAGTGGAAGCCATGGTAGTTTTCTTGGACTTCTTCCCCATTCTACTTGAAGCTGTTACTTCGGAAGAATTCTGCACAGGAATGATAATGAACGTAATACAGAAAATGATAGCACAAATCGAATATGAGTGAGATATATATTGATAAATGCATGGTGAATGATTAACTTAAGGTGGCCTCGGATACAATGCGTAAAAAGATCTTAGGCTTACTATTTCATTAAATGGCCGTTAAGACCTGTCAATCCTATAAATGCCCATCAATTTGATTATTGGCTGAATGATTTATTTGAAGTGTGCCTTAGATGTTTTGGCAGTTGAGCGCGGATGAATGGCTCTTCGGAAGATAAGTCTTTAAATACGAATTAATCGTAATAAACCCGCTTTAAGATTTTCTTTGAAATCTGTGCTTTTGGCTTTATTGCAATCAGGCGTCGGGGAAATCGTAAATCATTACATTGGTTCCATTAGGAATCCCCGATCACCGATAGCGATATCGCATCGCGTCGGGAGTACTGAGTGGGACACTTTAAAAGCATGCATAGTTGATTGCCGATTGTCGATAGCGATATCGCATCACATCGGAGCAAAAGAGAGTTTTATTGTGCTAGCTTATATTGTTGATATCCGATAGCCTATTTCGCATCGGAGAAAACCAATGGGTCCTTAAGTTGTGTTTCCTTTTTCATTGTGATATGCGATCTTGCGATCACTTTATCGCAATGATAAAAGATTAATCATTTATATATATAAGGCCTTTGATTGGTTCGTTCAAAACGGTTTGGTAATGTTTTATTTTATTATTTCGGACATTTTGAATAAAACTAAGTTGATACCAATTAAAATTAAAAAGGGACCCATTACATATTATAGTTTTGGGATAATAATGATATGAAATGGGGGGTTGTTGTAGGGCACAACAAGCTGCATAATTACTATATGAAGGTAGGACAGACTTAGTGCTACAGGCAGTTGGAAGGAAGCACAGGACTATAAAGTACTCTTCCAATGAAGGACTTTGTGGAAGAAACAGGGCTACGTAGTATTCAGGAGGATGGCGCAGGTGGAGGAAGATGCAAAAAAATAAGGGTTAATTGTACTACAGGGAAGGCTCTGATGCAGTTCATCCAAAATATGATCGTTGGGATCACTACAATTGATTGAAAAGGAAATTACCGTTAAAAGGAGTGGAGGAAACACATTTAAGGAGCATATCTAGGCAAATATGCTGCCAAATTCACATTCATGAGGAGGATCTGGAGGAGCTCGAAGGGTTTGAATTTGAAAAAGGCTATAAATACCGCACCCTGCTCCACATTCAGACACTTTTCTTGTTGAGAACTCGAAGTGTAATTTTTCGCTTGTGTGAACCGAGCATTTTGTTGCATGTCTGTTAGGAGTTGGGAGGATATTAAGAAATATTTTCTTAGGAAAGGGCTAGGATGCATTATGAATGCTACATTGCGAGTACATTCCACTATACCAAGATCACCATGAGAAAATCCTACTGTTTTAGCAACAACGACCAAGAAGTAGAAGAAGCCCCAAAAGACTCTAGTTAGGTAATCACTGAGGAAAATCAGCCACAGAACAATGGAGTAAGGAGAAAATGGATAAGTTTAAGCAACCAATGGAGCTCAAAGATTTGGATGAGGAAGAAGTGGTCGTCGGAATAGCGGATATTAGCACAGATGAGGTGGAACCAATCTCTAGGTTTCCACCCTATATGCCGCCGCAAAAGCCAACCTCAAAGGTGACAAAGGACCTAGATGCAATCAAATTTAATGTCTATACACCCCTGTTACCAGAGGACTTATTGATTGAGTTAGACTTGCTAGCAAGGGTGCCACAACTACGGATGGAGGATTGGTATCTGAATGATTGAAGCAAGTATCCCCAATTCGAGCTCGACAATTATCTGAGCATCATTTACTACGAGGAAGTTGGAGTGACAAGGGTTGAGGCAATGAAATGGGTAGCAGGCCTTCAGCACTCTAGGTTGTTAAATATTCTTTATGTTCCACACTTTGGGTACATTAACATCAACACAATTTGTGTGTGCTAGCTGTTAGTATTAGTGCATGATAGGTGTTTGTGGGTCAAGACGTTGATCCCAATTTATGATATGTTAATTCAAAGGATTACTGCGCTGCCTTACCAAGGAGCGAACCTTGCTAATGCATTTGTCGGGAAGTCTGAGAAAAAAAAATTGGTTGATCAAGTGAAGAAAAATTGTGGCTTAGTCAAGAAATATCGGGAGTATGCCATTAGCTCCATTAATGATGAAGCCATGTTTTCTTTCATGAACATTCTGGCTGGTAAGATAATGGGGAAGTGTCGAATGGATGAAGTATCAGCCCTAGTTGTATCCTTCATTGTGCAAGGTAGCAAGGGGGTCCAGTTTAACTAGGCAGGGTATTTATGTTAGGATTTTTCGGAGGACTGTAGTGAAGCACAAGAAGACAGGAAGAAATTCCACTACACGTTGTTATTTCTCTTAATTGCACTAACATCATGGAGAACATCGGATGAGTCCTAGTTCCCCACTATGGACCCTAATGTGTACAAGGCTACGAAGTATGCCTTGTTGTGGGAACCTAAGGAACCAACCCGGGCTACAAAGAACAAATTGTTCTGGGTCTTATATGAGATGGATCTACACACGATGATTAGCCAGAAGTTGTAGCTATCACCAAGTTTGTTTCAATAATTTCATAGCATTACCGACTTCAAAGAATATTTTCACCATGTGTATATCCACATGAAAAAATATTTGGAGGCCGTATGGTATGAATTACCATTCTTAATTACTGAGGAAGACATTATGTGCATAATAAGAAAGTGGTATATTAATTGGCTCACTCCCACTATAGAGGATCCAAAGCAGGTAGGCACAAGTAAGACACAACAAGCCATTTGAGGTGTGCAAACTGAAAAGCCAACAACAAAGGAGAAGGTGACTTAGAAGGTCACAATTGAGCTTGAGAAGAACACTGTGTAGGAAACAGAGTGCGAAGTTGAGCAAGAGACTGAAGAGGGTTATCATGGTGGTGAAGACCATTTTGTGGACATGGAGGACATTGATTCCTCGCTTATAGTGAAAATACAAAAGAAGAAAAGTACTGGAGGCATGCAGAAGAAGTAGAAGTCTAACAGATCCACTGGTGCAGAGGCAATGGGCCTCACTAAGGGGGAAATCAATGAGATAGGAGACACAGTCCAAGCTGTGACAGAGGACTTCTGTGGAAACATTGAGGACCAATACAAAGTGGTGTTGACAGAGGTCCAACATGGCCTCAACAAGCTGGAAGTTCAGGTGACTGTGGTTCAAGCAAGTGTGGGTCAAGCAAGCGTGTCAAAGTGTAGTACCACTATCGAAATCAATCCGAGCTCCAAGAAGTGCCACTGCCAAGGGGCTCTCTCCATTTTGAGACAACCAAAGAATGAGAACACATGCAGTACTGGAAGAATCTAAGTCTCAACCTTACGACGTTCCCCATTCAGGAATTGCACAATTTACACAAGGGATTCTTTAATGAACTAAAGATACAGGAGAAGCGAGCTTTGTTGGTCATAAAAGAAATAAAAAATGACAACTAACATATGTTCGAAGAAAATAATAAAGTGATGCAGGATCGCGATGAGGCAACTGTGTGAAGCCAATAGCTAGAAGAGGCTATAACCAAAGTTTGTGTAGAGATTTCACCTGTACAACAAATTGATATATGCAATGTCCTAAAGCATAATACTAGATCTACATTTACCATACACTTAGTGGAATCTTAATCAAACATGAGCAACATCAAGCATGAACACATATAACTGATAAGAAGGAATCAATCACACATAACATAGAATATATCACTGGGGAAAGCACCAGCATAAAACCCCAACTCTGTATTATCAATCAAGTGGAAATCCTCTTCAACATATAAAAAGAATCAGCTCAATATCTATCCTACTCTCTTTGTACTCTGAAGATCTTCAATTAGAAGATGAAAATCATGGACTACCTAGGCCTCAATATATAGGCCACAAGTCCTCCAATCTCATATAATAGATCCTTCTCCATGTAAGGAATACTTACTAGAAATATCCAAGCATCTGCTAGTACACTGTCCCACATCTGATCTCAACTGGGTCTCTGACAGAACTGACATGCAACAGTTATCCATGAGTGAATTCTCAATTATCTAAAATAATAGTTGTCACATGCATGCAAGCATTAACAAACTATATTTTATTATTTTATCAAGTTGTTAAAATAATCTAACTGGACTTGACTAAGTTAAACTAAGTCAATTGATTCTCTCATTACAGAACTAAACCTTATCTCCTTTAATCAAGGGATAAATTCCTAAATCAAGGGAGAAAATAATTGCATGATCTCACAAAGACTTCAAGTTTAATTTTCCATAATTAATTAACTCACGGAGATTAATTAATTAATATTTTAGACTACTGTTAAGACAAAATTAATTTTACTTCCTATAGATGGACTAGGAATTGCTATAAATAGGAAGGGACCCAGAAATGCTATTTTTAGAAATTTCTATTTTTAGCAATTTCACCTCTCACCCAATGTGGCCAATGACCTCACTGGCCAAACTGCTATTTTTAGCACATTCTAAATTTAGCATTTCTTGTTGCACACTTCTCAACAGTTTGCAATGAGCTTCCAGATCTCCAGATCTCGGGGTAGCCTCAGCAGAAAATCTCTAGAAGTTGGCAAGAATGGTCAAGAAGTCAAAGGCAGAGGTGGGAAAAGTCATATTTGAGTTGTAGATGCAGATGTTAGAACTCCAAATGAACTTGCAACCTACAACACCACTGAAATTTTGAGAGTAGTGCGAAGATGTAATAAAAGTTGCTATGGACAAGATAGCCATTGTAGTTAAGGACTGTGGTCAATTGTTTGAGGATACAATTGAAATATGGGCCTCACTGCAGGAGGACCCACATGTGTAGAAGATCGAGGTGAAAATTAGAGACAAACAAATACAGTTTAATGAGCTCAAAGCCACAGCGTGGACCTTAGCATCTATGCAACAGTTTTCCCATCTTCAAGAAGGAACACTTCTGCAAGGACAACTGATGAGTTCAGAGGAAGGCACAAATAATATCTGTGTGGATGTGGCATTGGGAATATGAGGCCTTCAGCTCTCGAATAAAGTAGAGAGCAAGTTGAAGAGCATGCAACAAACAAAGCGAATAATCGGTCTAGCGATAGAAGGGTCGACAATGGAGAAGCTCGTCGAAGAAGTTCATCGGGTCGTAGCGCAATGCATAGAGACACTTCATCCATTGAAGTTTGAATACAATAGCTTGAAAGAAAATATCCACGACGTAACAACTAAGTGAATCGAGGACAAGTCACATCTTTGTGTTGGGGGCCTATTGGGTAGGGGTCCCCTAGGTCCAAGTTTTGTCTACGTCATATAAAGTATCTACATTTTGAGGAGAAAAACGTGATTAGCACAAATTTATAGGAGTCAAAGGTGATTGAGGTTGGGTCAAAGCCCCTTATTTTGTAAAGGGATGGATTATTTAGAATATTTGGACCTCTGCCCATGGTTTGCAAACCATCATATTGCAAGGGAAAAGGAAATATAAAGCGTTGTCTTAGTGAGTCAAAGGCAACAATTCAAGCGGTGAATGTAATGTTGTAATCAATTTTGATAGCATCTGTATTTGGGCAAAGGGGAAGGCTTCCACAAATGTGTGTACGGATACCTTGTTAAGTCTACAGTTGTGTGCGCAGGGTCATAAAGATTGCATCTGTGAAGACTTGAGCTAATAAAGAAGAATTAGAGACAAATATGTGTATTTTCTTATGTTCATGTAGTTTATGTGTTTTTACTTGACTATGGTTCACTTTTGTATATTACTTCTGTAATTGCATCGTGAAGGTACAACTATTGTTTTATATGATGAATAATGCATGTTATACTAGTTACGTGCACCTCGCAAGTCTGTCAAGTAGGAAAACACTTTGCAACTGTAACCATAAGGTTAACAGATTCACAAAGGTCGAATTAAGCCCTAAACTGAAGAAACCTTATAGTCAATTTGCATAGTCCCTCTGGATGTAGAAACCTATTTCTAGCATCCCCCGATATTTCCTCAGGTGAGACTGCGATCTGCACTACGCATATCATTGCTGAAAGGGATGGTAGTATAGGGTTTTTTTTTTTTGTTAGCACAGCTGTTAGGGTCCAACCCTTAACCCTTTATTTATGTAATAGGGTCGAGTCATAGTTATAGTTAGTTAAAGATTCAATAAAGCCCGTATTAATAATTGTAAGTGGTTGACCCGCATTTAAGAAAGGGACCACAGTTAGTTGCAAACGGGCCATGGTATTAGATAGATAGTATTGAGAGAACCATGGTAATGACCCATGGTATTGTATGTATGAATACTATATAAAGGATAGAGACTCCCATTGAGAAATATGGAGTCTTATTTTGTAATCGAACTCTACTCTGCTGGAGACTACCCACTCGAAGAGGCAAGTGAACATTGCCTTCATCACTGAATAATAAAATACTTGCTATTTTTCTCATTGTGTTCTGTGTTTTGGGTTGTGTTTCTTTGCATATTTGGAATTCTGGAATTTCTCGTAGGTCAAAAGCTAACAAGTGGTATAAGAGCACTTTCCAGGGCTGGTGGTACCTCCATTTTTGGCAGAATTTTTTTTAGGCTAGAAATGTGTTCTAGTGTCTTCAAACCACGAGATATGTCATTGACCGCATAAACCTGTGGATTTGGGGAGGAATGCACACAGGAAATACAAGAGGTGTTCACACTTGTTGGACTCCCTTGTAACCCCTGTGTGTACCCCTTCGAGTAGTAGCGCATTAGACAGAACCAAGCACAAACTGCCTTCCACATACCCTCTGGGTATATCGGAAGCCCCCTAGGCTCATCTAAAACCTCACCTTAGATAAATCGTCGATCATCTTATTGCTACAGTACACCGAGAACAACACTCAGGGAGATTACTTGAACGTATGATAGGGTAGTCGGGTAGTATGGCTAAAGGTACGATTGATCCTCCTTAGTTAGTGCCCTGAAAGATTGGGTTGATTATTATTGTTGGACCCTTATGTATATTGCTATTTATAGCACTTGACACTCCCTTGAGTCCATAGTTCCCTCGACTCTCTCAAGATCGCCCATTATCTTATTTTCCAGATCAGATCTAGCAGTTGGGGTTTTGTCGGTGTTGCAACAATTAGATCCACCAGTTCAGGTTCTACCACCACAGTACCATTCACATCTAACAGTTGGGTTATGTCACCACCATAAGAATCAAATCCACCAGTTGAGCTTCTACCACCATAGTACCATTTAGATCTATTAGTTGGGGTTCTGTCACCGTCACAATCCAACTCACATTCAACAGTTAGGGGTTTTGCAGGAAGATTTGACCATTTTAGTAGTGAGGCTTGTGGCTCCTATAGCTTGGGCCGATTCTCATAGGACATTGGACAAGATCAAGTTTTCTGGAATTTGGCCACTGTAATATTGATTAGCAAGGAGTTAAAAAAAAAAAAAAAACTTAGCCCATAAGAATCAAGATGATGAGCTGACCGCAGTGGTACCATTCACTTGTTAGCTTCAATTTTCAGGCGGTCCCAATTTTTTTCAAAGTGACGACAAGTAACCAAGATTTGTGTATGGTAGCAACCAAAGATCAAGTCATGGCCAGCAAGAAGATCGAGTGCCTTGAACAAAAGTTGGATTCTTTTCAGAGCCTAGTGAACCAGATGAAGGAATTCTTGGCACAATTCAAAGTAAGCATGTTAGGGTTACATTCAGAGGCACATGGTATTAATGAAGACCTTGAAGGAGAATCTAGCCATCATCTTCACTTCCATGGAAATCACTAACATTCCCACCCTCGCCCACCCAAGATGGACATGTATAAATTTCATGGTTCTAATTTGGCAGTATGGGTAGCACAAATGGAACAGTATTTCATTCTGATCGATATCCAAGATGATCAAACTAAACTACGTGTGGGATCCATTTACTTGGACCAAGAGAGATGGAAATGGTGGCAGTGGCATCGGAAATGCTATCCCGGGAACATAACTTGGCAGGTGTTCTCAAAATCTCTTTGTGACAGCTTTGATAAACAATCTAATTTTTTGGGTCGTCTTACTAAGCTCCAATAGACAGGCACAGTAAAAGACTACATTGCAGCCTTTAAGATATTGGCCATATGCACAGAAGGTCTGGGAGATGAATTCTACTTGGAATGTTTTATAAGTGGTCTCAAAGAAGCCATCCAAGCCCATGTTCGGATGCACCAACCACCTACATGGATGGACGCTTGCACAAAGGCAATTGAAGTGGAACGTGCTTTAGCTGCCCAGTCACCTCGTCCAAATTTCATAGCCAAGGGATGCCCCACCCAGGCTCAGGGCCCTACCGAAACACTTAAGGTTCAAAAGGTGTCTCCAGCAAAAATGGCTGAAAGAAGAAAACAAGGATTGTGCTACTACTATGATGACAAATACTCCCCTGAGCATAAATGCAAGGAACCCAAATTCTTTTAAATTGATGTTATTGATCACATCTCATCTGAGGAAGCCCCACCCCTTGAGGGAACAAAGGACGAAGTTGAGGAAACCCAGCAGGACAATGGACTCCTAGCTACGCTAGAGGAACCAGTTATCTTGCTACATTCTTTGGAAAGCATTTCTACGCCCCAAACTCTCAAAATCAGAGGCTTTATTAAACATCACCCTGTAACAGTATTGATTGATAGTGGAAGCACTCATAACTTTATCTATTAGTTAGTCATCGAAGCTATTCGTCGTTTTGTCAGGGCAGTGTCTAATTTCTAGGTCCAAATTGTTGATGGGGGGACAATGAAATGTGAAGGCTGTTGCGAAAATATCAAACTTTGGATGGGAGACTACCACCTAAAGACCCACATGTTTGTGATTAACATGGGTGGTTGTGACATTGTCTTGGGTGTTGAATGGCTTTACACACTAGGCCCAATCACCATGGATTTCTAGGAGTTATATATGAGATTTAAGTAGAATGACCACATGCATACCCTCCATGGACTCCAGGCAGTTGCTCCTTCTATCATCAGCTCACATCGCATGGAAAAGTTGTTAAAAAGGGCCATCATGGATTTATCACCCAGTTTAATGCCATCTAGGCCATTGAACCCACTACTCTTCATATTCATCCTAACATGCAACAGGTCTTGAATTGACACCAGTAGGTATTTTACAAAGCTAATGAGATTCCACCCTTTAGGGGGGAATATGATCACAGCATCACTTTTTTCCCAAGGGCACAACCACTGAATGTGCACCCATATCGATATCCTTTCACCCAAAAGAATGAAATTGAAAAAAATCATCAAAGCTCCTTGAAGTCGGTGTCATTCATCCTAGCATCAGTCCTTATTCATCACCAGTGGTCATGGTCCTCAAGAAAGATGGGGAATGGCACATGTGTCCAAACTTTAGGGTCCTCATCAAGCTCACGGTTAAAGACAAATTCCCTATCCCATTTGTTGATGATCTGCTGGATGAACTACATGGTGCTCAATTCTTTACTAAGCTAGATCTTCACTCTGGCTATCACCAAATATGCATGAAAGAAGTAGACATTCCCAAGACTGCTTTCTGAACTCATGAAGGCCAATATGAATTCTTGGTCATGCCATTTGGTCTCTACAATGCCCCATTCAATTTTCAAAGCCTCATGAATCACATGCTAAAACCCTATCTCCAAAATTTTGTCCTCATTTTCTTTGATGGCATTCTCATCTATAGCCTAACCTGGGAAAAACATCTTCAACATGTAGACCTGCTCTTGCAACTGCTCCAAAAACACAAATTATTTGGAAAATTGTCTAAGTTATCTTTTGGCATGGAATAAGTCAAGTATTTGGGCCACATTATGGGTCGTGAAGGTGTCCAGGTGGATCCCAAAAAGATACAAACAATGCAAGAATGGCCCTAACCAAAAACCTTGAAGAGTTTTAGGGGATTCTTGGGTCTCACCAGCAACTATCGCAAATTTGTCCGCAATTATGGTCACATTGCTAGACCCCTCACTAACCTTCTCAAGGAAAATTCATTCCTCTGGACTGATGCAGCACAACAGGCATTTATGGCTCACAAATAGGCCATGTGTTCCACTCTCGTATTGGCACTACTCGACTTCACCAAATCTTTTGTGATTGAATGTGATGTTTCAGGTACTAGTATTACTGTTGTCTTAATGTAGGAAGGTTTACCCTTGGCATTCACCAACCAACAACTGAGTGGGAAACATTTGGGACAATCTACCTATGAGAAGGAGATGAATTCCATCTTACATGTAGTAGATACCTGGCGACCATACTTATTGGGGTGGCATTTCCAAATCTGCACAGACCATCAAAACCTCAATTATTTTTTGGAGTAATGTCTATCCTCAGCCCAAAAAAATAAATGGTTGGCCAAAATGTTGGGATATGATTATGAGATAATTTACAAGAAAGGGTGTGACAATGTAGTAGCGGATGCTTTATCATGCCAATTTGAGGATGAAAGCAACCTGCTATCAATCTCTCTTCCCATACCAGATTGGATTGAAGAAGCCCACAAGGAATGATTTTCACATCCATCTCTCTCCCAACTCATTAATAACATGAGATCATATCATAATTCCTCAGTTGGATACCCTTGGAAGGAAGAGATTCTTCGCTACAAGGATAGAGTAGTTATATTGCCGACATCCACCCTCAAAACATGCATTTTGGTAGAGTTTCACTCATCTCCCACTGTATGCCATGCAGGCATTCAGAAGACTTAAGCTCACACTCATCGTTCTTTCTTTTAGACAGGCATGGCAACTGACATTCTTACTTTTGTAGCTGAATGTGATGTGTGTCAATGCCACAAAGGAGAATAGTCAAGTCACCAGGCACCCTATAACCATTTCCCATCCATGCCTCAATCTGGATGGATGTTTCTATGGATTTCATTACTATTATTCCGAAGTCAGGAAACAAAATAGTCATCATGGTGGTTGTGGACAGACTTTCTAAATATGCTCATTTTTGTGCTCTAACCCACCCATTTACCCCCACTTTGGTGGCTCAAGCATTCATGGACCAGATCTTCGAACTGCATGGCATGCCCACTTCCATTGTGTCTGATCATGACTCGACTTTCACCAGTAGCTTTTGGCAAGAAATTTTCAAGCTACAAGGCACCCAACTCCAACTAAGTACTTCATATCATCCCCAAATTGATGGTCAAACTAAAGCAATCAACAAATGTTTGGAGACATACCTAAGGTGCTTCACTTCAGAAAAGCAACATCAATGGGTACAGTGGCTACCTCTAGCTAAATGGTCGTATAATACTAACTATCATGCAACCACCAAGATGACTCCATGTGAAGAAGCGTATGGCCAACTCCAACCTTCACCTACTTCTTATATCCCTGGATGCTCTAAGGTGAAAGCAGTGGATCAAATCCTACAAAACCGTGCAGCCAAGCTAGTCCATCTCAAAGATAATCTCCATCTAGCTCAGAATCCCATGAAGCAACAAGTAGACCAACATTGTTCAGAGCACACATTTCAAGAAGGGGATCAAGTATTCTTATGGCTGCAACCATATAAGAAAACATCACTCAACAAAAAGGGCTACCAAAAATTAGCTCAAAAATTATACGGACCTTATCAAATACTTCAGCGCATTGGAGCAGTAGCCTATAAGCTAGCCTTGCCACCAACTTCAAAAATCCATCCAGTCTTCCATGTATCATGCCTCAAGAAAGTGGTGGGGAACAATTGCAGAATTCAAAACAGTCTACCTGAATTAGATGAAAAAGGTTCACTCTATCTCCAACCTGAAAAGGTCCTTGATATGCAAGACTGACATTTGCGCGGCCGCACGATCAAGGAAGTCCTTGTCAAGTGGAAAGACACCTGTCAAAAAGATGCGGCCTGGGAACCAACCATTATCCTTCAATAGTTTCCACAACTTCAGCCTTGAGGACAAAACTGCTTTTTATGAGGCAAGGCATGTTAGGGTCCAACCCTAACCCCTTTATTTATGTAATAGGGTCGAGTCATAGTTATAGTTAGTTAAAGAATCAATAAAGCCCATATTAATAATTGTAAGTGATTGACTCGCATTTAAGAAAGGGACCACAATTAGTTGCAAACAGACCATGATATTAGATAGATGGTATTGAGAGAACCACGGTAATGACCCATGGTATTGTATGTATGAATCCTATATAAACGATAGAGACTCCCCATTGAGGAATATGGAGTCTTATTTTGTAATCAAGCTTTGCTCTACTGGAGACTGCCCCCTCGAAGAGGTAAATGAACATTGCTTTCATCGCTAAATAATAAAATACTTGTTATTTTTCTCATTTTTTTCTGTGTTCTGGGTTGTATTTCTTCACATATTTGGTACTTTGGAATTTCTCGCAAGTCAAGAGAATAACAATAGCTAAATCTGAACCTGGGTCTAAGCCCCCCAAGCCAACAGGGATTGGTTTCTATTTGAATATTATGTTGAAATTAGATTATATGGAGCAGAATTTCCCCCTTATAGACTCCCATATTTTGTACCAATGATATTATTTGCACTGGATTTTATTAGTAAAAGTTTGAATGTAGACCAAGTCCATTTTTTACCATCAACAAAGGGATAATTTTTCAAATTGCCCCAGATTGTTAGTCCTTTTATTATTAATAACAGACAAGCTATGGAGGAAGTGGAAAAATGCTTCAAGGCATGCAGTTTTAGCAAGGAGATAAATGGTCCTATTACCCTTATCAAATTATTTCAAGAGGAAAGGTGGAGAATTCCTATGCCCCATATGTAAATGAATCCATACCTGAAGCTGAAAAAATGGCTAATGGTGGCCAATGACTAGCATGGAAAGGGATGGAGGTTGAAACTCCTCACGCTACAAAGAAAGGTTTGAAGAAAAAAAATTGAATATGTCATTGATTTGGGTGACGGGACTAGTCAGAGTTCCAAAAAATCTAAACTACATAGGAAGGAAAAGGAATTTGAGCCTTCGGTGGAAATTTCTTCTTCTCGAGGTGGTTTCCAATTACAGCTGGTATAAGTAAGATGCATACCTTCATCCCCTATTCCTAAAGACGCTGGACATGCCTCAATTACTGTTTTGAAGGAATCATATGAACAAATCAAAGAGAAAAATAAGGAGTTTAGGGAGAATTATGCTTCTCAGCTTGAAGCCCAATTAGTGTCAGAGTACCATACCAGGTTACTATCAACCATGGATTTGGAAAGAAATCATCTCAAACTTTCTTTTTCTCATCCTAATGCATTGATATTATATTCTACAATAGGATTCAAAAATGCAAACATAACTGTGGATATAATATATATTCCATTTCTCGACAAAATCAATCTGCATATGTTGGCTTATGGGGGCCTAACCCAAGTGCAACGTTAGTTATCCAAACAAATCCCTACACTACTGGCCCTTTCGGCATTAGCCCGCGAAGTGCGAAATAAAGCCTCACCCGAAGCAGTATGCGGGGATGTTGGAACCAAGAGTTTACACCCCCTTAGATGGATGTGATGTTGGTTTGTTCCAACTATACATGACTTCGCGTAGGTTTCTTATCCCTCTACTCTACCCTTTAGTACCTTCACGAAATGTCACAATCAACTTTCGTGCAGCCCTAACATGGGGCTGATATGCTTTTGCACTGCTAGGGCAACAAACTATGATGTTTTCCCACTTACACTAAGTATCTTACTTGTCTTATTACCAGATCTTAGTTAGCTTTGCGTAAACAAATGTTCTTACTTGCATTCACTTAACCAATACATTTATACACATTCACACATCATATAAGCATTAGAAGCGAAATTCATACCCAATATAACAGATGCATAATCAGGAACTAAATACACAGAAATAATAGAAAACTTCTCTTTATTAATGATTCTAGACGTTTACAGACTCGACTTTCCCTACGCACTCAACTGCAGGGGTCCGCGCACTCAGCTGCAGGGGTCCGCACACTTAGCTGCAGACTTCTAGGCTTCTCCGCACTCAGCTGCAGAGCCTCTACTATGCTACTGTAAGGTCCCCTCTTAGGGTCCTTTACCAGATCTCTATTTTCTAAATTTAAATGCAATAAAAGGGCAATTATTTATTTTCTGACAAGACATTTAATGATGATAATTTTCCATTCAAAATTTAATTCCTAAAATTTAAATAGTGAACATTTTAATTCCATCACTTACATGAGTAATCTATGCATAGAGGAATAATTATACCAATAGCCCTGTGGAGATGCCCTTGAGCTGTTGCTCCTGTTGGAACGCTCTTCTTGACTACCGACTGGATTTACCTCCCAGCCAACTAGGAAGTAATTCCTAGCCCATGAAACCTCCACGGGTTCCTCAGCCCTCTGAGCCCAAGTCCAACCAGATGTAATGTGTCCAAGATGAATAATACTCCCCTCCTCTCTCTCAAACAATTCCTCCAAAACCACAGCCAAACCAAAACCAAAAGCAAGAGCAAGCCTCCCCCTTCCTTCCCTCATCTTTCCCTTTTGATGCCCCCTTCTTTTCTCTACCTCAACCACCTCTCATTAATGCCATAACTTCTCCTTCATCCTTACATTTGACTTCTCTTCTCCCAAGTGAACATGAGAGGACATTTGGAAATGTGATATGAATATAAAATTGGGTAATTAATTGGAGAGGACCATGTCTTCTCCCAAGTAAATCTAAGAGGACATTTTGGGAATGAGGTATATATATATATATATATAATTTGGTAATGAATTAGAGAGGACTATGTCTTCTCAAAACTTAAAAATTTGTGGAGGTAAATAACAAAATTTATATCAGTACCAAATTTATAGTTTCACCATTGTAGGTATGTACCAATATTTCTTAATAATTATAATTCCATATTTTAAGTAAATTTAAACACTTAGTAGAATTTGCAAGATAAGATGAAATAGGGCATTACATACACTCTTCCTTCAGAAAACTTCATCCTGAAGTTAGAGTGTAAAAGATACAAGAGTTCAAAGCAATTTGGCAATAAGGCATAACAAATGGAGAGAGGGTTATAGTAGTAAAATTTGATAAGTCAGACAATGGCATTCCTTGCCATCAAGTGTCTCCAACTAATATGTATCCTCCTATCCCTCGTGACCTACTTATGTTCCCAACCTATCCATCCTCTGCTATTATAGACTATGGCATCGGCTATACCAATCTAACCACTGATAAAACCAATATGGTGGAAGCGTCAACTATATCGACCTAACTTCCCCAACAAGCAACTGGCAATCGTCATCACATGTCTAGGGGAGCATGTCCACCACTACCCTCCCATGATTGCAAGTTTGGAGGTTACACGGTGGGAAATACCTCCACCGATCCTTACAACTAGGGTCAGCACCAACTAGTAATCATCATCACACATCTAGGGGAGCGTGTCCATCACTTCCCTCCATGATTCTAGGTTTGGAGGTTACATAGTGGGAAGTACCTCCACCCCTCATTACAACTAGGGTCAAAACCCTAATATGGACTACACTATAGCACTAGTTGGACTTGTCATCGAATAATCCAGTCAGGTAGTCTTGCCACCTGCAATTTACATTTTACCCATGTCATAAGAGTGTATATCAAGTAGATACCATATGTAATAGAATAATGTACTTCATACCTTTCCTCATTGGATGTCTCAACCTTCCCCAATGGAATAGTAGATCTTGGTTATCATATAGTTCTTTCCAATCTACATGTTACTTATCATTCATGCATATATATAACAACAAAATATATATAGATAAGTGATCTTAAACATCATGTTATTAAGTCTAGTACCCATGTGTCAATTTTGTTGTTCATACTGAAAATAAATCTTACATAAGGTAAATCATAATTTCACTAAGACATTCATTAGATAAATCATATCGACTTAAGCCATACATGAAACACAATAACCCTAATAAGTTATGCACTAGATAATCATAACCAAGTGAGTCATACAGTAGGTCATAAATCAAACATTTCCATCATCAATACCTAATCCATCTAATGATTTATATAAGTGGTTTCACATGTCCAACTAAATGCATCAATATTACATAGTGTTCATAAATAAATAACATGGAACTGCAAAATAGAGCCTTAGCATAAGTATTTATCTAAAAAAATGGACATCATAAACGGTCAAAAGTGAGGGGTAATTGTGACATATAGTCTATGCATCCTCTTGGGTAGCAGATCTTGGGTTATACTTGTCCCATCGTATCTTGACTTTGTCCACAAGTGATGCCTAAAATATTGAACCCTATCGTATAATATGCATATTGGTTTAACCCTTATGGTTCCCACGTCTGAGGCTTATAATTTCCTCCAATCGAGTTTGTGGGATTCATCAAAAACACAATGTTATAGGACAGATACATAAAAACATGAGTTTTATGCAAGTGGGGTGGTAGTACAAGACAATAGTTTTTTCTTTGATTCTAAAAGGTATTATAAATCAATGTGGTAACTTCACACATTTCTCAAATTGAATAAAAATAGAATAGATGCTTGCATAGTCTACCATCGCATAATGGTAGACATTTGTACAAATTTCTTTCCCTTTTTCTCTAAATCTTTGTTTGTGGGTCACACAATAAGGAAAGAGATTGCGCCTCACTGATGCCCTTGGCACTGTTCCAGGTACGGAAAAGATGTCTTCCTTTGTAGGAAGGAATGGAGAATTTGATCATATCTTCAAATAATATTTTTGTTCTACTTTTTGATGTCTTTAGAAAGTTGGGAGGTACACATCCCCTATAACAATATCAAAATGTTAGGCACGATACAGGGTTTGAAATACTTCACTCAAAATCCATCTAGAAACTTGTCAGCAAGTCAAATCTGATCACATGCACTTCTTACCATTCTTTCAACCCTTCAACTCTTCAAAGGCAGTGTTGGATCTGTTTTTGTTTTTGTTTTTTTTTTGGTATTTTTTAATCTATTATTGTTAAAATGCTAAAATTAACAATCTACTAAAAAAATTCCATTATCTTCCAACTTCATACATTTAAGAGCTAAAACATCAACTGAATATTTGTGAAAACTTGAAGAAAACACTAAAAAAATTAAATCAAACCCAAGGTGTGGGTTCTTTTGTCATGATAGGGGCCAATCCAATTAACAATCAACCCAAATGCATCTAAAAAAGATAAATTTATCCACACTCAGATTGTTTTAAGCCATAAAAATATGTATCCAACAATTTCCTTCCTTACCTTCTATGGTGAAAGGTAAGGTTAAACAGTACAAAGTGTTCAAAAGAAAATAAAATCCTTGAATTCTATAGGTCAAACACACATTTTTAGATGCAAATATGCCTTTACAAACTCATACTAGGAAAGAAAATAAACAAACTCGTGAAACTAGCAACAGCTAGAATCAAGCAATGGCATCCTGATACCAGCAACATACCTCAACCAATATAATCTTGATTGTATAAATTTCACACCTATAGATCAAACTGATATATGCAATGTACTAAAGCATAATACTTGATCTAGTTCTACAAAACATTAAGCAGAAGCATAACTGATTTCATGAGAAACATCAAACATAAACACATATAACTGATTAAGAGAAATAATCAACCATAACACAAGATATATCACTAGGGAAAGCACCAGCATAAAACCCCTATGTGTATTATTGATCGAGTGGAAATCCTCTTCTGTTTACAAAAAGAATCAGCTCAAGAGCTATCTTGTACTCTCTACAATCAAAAGACAAAGATCATAGACTACCTAAGCCTCAATATATAGGCCACAAGTCCTCCAATATCCTATATTACATATTTCTCTTGGAAATAAATCCTTCTCCATGCAAGGAATACTTACTAGAAATATCCAAGCATCTGATAGTACACTATCCCTCATCTGAACTCAACTGGGTCTCTATCTGAACTGACATGCATCAGTTATCCATGAGGGAATGCTTAGTTATCTAAAATAATAGTTGTCACATGCATGCAAGCATTAACAAACTATATCTCATTAATTTAACAACTTGTTAAATTAATCTAACTAGACTTGACTAAGTAAAACTAAGTGAACTAATCCTTTCATTATAGAACTCATACTTGATTCCTCAACCAGTGGAGAAATCAAGAATAAATTCCTCAATCAGTGGGACAACTAATTGCATGTTCTCACAAAGACTTCAAGTCTAATTTTCCATAATTAATTAACTCATGGAGATTGATTAATTAATATTTTAAACTACTGTTAAGACCAAATTCATTTTTACTTCCTATAGTTAGACAAGGGACTGCTAAAAATAGGAAGGGGCCCAAAAATTCTATTTTTAGAAGATTCTATTTTTAGTGGTTTCACCTCTCACCCAAGGTGGCCAAAATGCTCATTGGCCAAACTGTTATTTTTAGAACTATTATTTTTAGGAGTTCTATTTTTATCACATTCTAAATTTATCATTTCTTGTTGCACATTTTTCAACACTCCCTCTCAACAAGAAGGGATTATCAGCAACCCCGTTCCTGTCTCTATGGAACTCAAACTTGCCCTTTGACAATGCCTTTGTCAAAATATATGCATCTTGTTCCTCGGTCGAAATGTAGAACAACATCATGATCCTCTCAACCACACAATCCCGTAGATGATGATAGTGGATATCTATATGCTTGGACCTGTCATGAAACACTAGATTCTCAGAGAGTTTAATGCAATTCTAATTATCACAATATATCACAGTAGGATCCATCATCTGACCAAACAATCCCACTAGAATCTTCCACATTTAGATGGCCTCACATGCAGCCTGACTAGCAGCCATGTATTCAACCTCTGCTGAGCTAAGTGCAACTAATCTCTATTTCTTGCTATACCGAGAAAGCACAACAAACCCAAGTTTGAAGATTCCTCTAGAAGTGCTCTTCCTGTCTGATGGACTACCTACCCAATCTACATCCATGAAGCCTTGGAGCTTCACTCCCCCTATCCACCTGTACTACAATCCATATTGTGTAGTACCTCTAAGATATCCTTAGCACATGCTTTGCTGCCTTCCAAAATATTTTGGTTGGCTGAACCATAGCTTAACTAGGCTGATTCACCACAAAGCACAAATCTAGTCGTGTGTTCACTAGATACATAAGTGAACCCACAAGCTGCCGATAAATAGTAGTAGCTACTACCTCACCTGAAGTAGCATCCTCCTTCCTCCAGTTACCTACTAGAGGAGTCTCCATGGGCTTGCACATCTCCATGTGGAAGCGCCTAAGTATCTCATTGGCATACTTGCCTTGAGACACAAATACTTCCCCATCTCTCTGCCACACCTCCATGCCTAGAAAGTAGTGCATGAGGCCCATTTCCTTCATCTCAAACTCTCTTGCAAGGTCCTCCTTGCAAGACTTGATCAACTAATCATCACCTGTCAAAATCAGATCATCGACATAAAGTACAATAATCAATAGCTTATCTTCTACCATGATGTGATAGAGGTTCGCATCCACTTCACTCTTGATGAAGCCTAACCCGGTGAAATATTTGTCGATCTTGGTATACTAAGCACAGGGTGCTTGCTTCAACCCATACAATGCTTGCTTGAGCCGGCACATGTGTGACTCACGATCGAAGGTCTCAAATCCCTTAGACTACTCTATGTATACCTCTTCCTCAATCTCCCCATTGAGGAAAGTTTTCTTCACATCCATCTGATGGATCTTCCAACCCATCTGTGTTGATAGTGCTAGAATCAATATAATCAATGAGTACCTTGCAATAGGAGCAAAGGTCTCATCATAGTCAATCCCCTCCACTTGTGAGAAACCACAGGCAACAAACCTTGCCTTGTGTTTCTCAATACTGCCATCAGTTGCATGCTTTACCTTGTAAATCCATCAGGAATTAACTACTCACTTGTCCCCTGGTCTAGGGGCAACATCCCACACATTGTTCCATATGATAGAATCATACTCCTCTACCATCGCATCCACCCAAATTGGTTGTTGCACTGCCTCCTTAAAGGAAGAAGGCTCGGTCGCTACACACTCCCCAACCAGGGCCATGTAGCTAATTTATCTATCAGGAGATCTCCTCTCTTTGTGCTGAGAGGATGGCTGCCCCACATTCTCTCTGGCATCCTGCACCAATCTGTCAACTTCCCATGAGAAATTCCACCCATCTCTGGAAGACTCTCCAACATTGGTGATCTCCACTACTAGAATCTCTGCATGTGGTTGATCCACATCATCAGGAGGCTCCTCCTTCTTAGGAACTAATAGTTCCTCATCATCACCATGCAACTTGAGCTCCCTCTCAAGTGACACTCACATGGATCATTGCTCATCAAAATTCATATCCCTGCGCACTACGGTCCTCTGAGTGGCAACTAGAAACACACGATAGTTGTGAGGTGTAACCATGTACCCCACAACTATTCCCAACTTAGCTGTTGGGTCTAGCTTCTTCCAAGCATCTTTGGTCACATGATAGAAGACTGGTGATCCAAAGATGCGGAAGTGACTCACATCTGGTCGCTTCCCCAAAAAATCCTCTATAGGTGTCTTCATCCCCAAAATGCGATGAGGACTTCTGTTCTAAATATATACTGTTGTATTGCATGCCTCAGCCCACAAATGAAGTGGTAGGCCTTGTTCATGCAACATCACTCAAGATGCTCCCACAATAGACCTGTTCTTCCTTTCAACCACCCCATTCTTTTGTGGGTTATGAGGTCTCGTGAGTTCCCGTTTAATTCCTTTTGAAGCACAGGCGTCTTTAAACTACTGGGAAACATACTCTCCACCGTTATTAGTCTGCAAGGCCTTTATTTTCATCCCTAATTATTTCTCCTCCAAATCTTTGAACTCACAAAACTTCAATAAGGTTTGATCATTCTTTTGCATGAAGTAGATCCAACATCTACGAGAAAAATCATCAACAAAAATAACATAGTACCTATGCTTTGTTGTGGAGACTGTAGAGAAGGGCCTGCATACAGCTCAATGAACTCACTCTAGAACTGCTCCTGCTCTACTATCCCGATCATGAAAGGAAGCCTTTGCATACTTACCCAAAGTGAAACCTTTGCATGTGCTCATTTGCTCCAGCTTGCACTTGGGTAATCTGGTAGAAATTTGATGCATGATCTTCAAGGCCCCATGATGCAAATGGATCAGTCTCCTATGCCATAACTCACCAATATCTTGGCCATGCACCACCTCTGCTTTAGAACTCAATGTAGCACAATCTTCTACCTATAACTTATAGAGATTCTTAATTCGAATCCCTATCTGTTTGTTTTGTCCAGTGCCAATATGCCTTAGGAAAACCTTTCCCAAACTAAAGACTACATCATAGCCTTTATCCTCAAGCATAACAATAGACACAAGATTCTTTTTCTGCCCTAGTACATACATAACATTAGAAAGAGTGAGGGGAGAACCATGCTCCCTCTAAAACACAACCATACCTTCATCTGAGACACGGTACTTTCCATCATTGCCCATCTCGATCCATATCTGGAGATCCTTCTCCTCCAAAGTGCTGAAAATATTCTTGTCACCTGACATGTGGAAAGAGGCTCCACTGTCCAAGTACTAAACAAATCCCATGATGGATGAAACCATGCATGCAATAAGTGAGAAATCCATCTCAAACTGTGAAGCTAGTGCATCACCATCAAATTCCTTGGAGGAACCTTTCTTGGACTTCTTCTTTGGGCAATTAGTAGCATAATGGCCCAACTCATGACAATGAAAGCATCTCACCTTTGACTTGTCAAACTTCTTCCCTCCTTGAGAAGACTTGGATTGGGAAACCTTCCCTTTCCCTTTCTTAGCTTTATATGCTAAAGCCAAGTTCTCTTCATCATCATGTTTTGATGAAGAAGCTCCATCCTTGGTGCTCCATGTGATCTCCTCCTATATCAAATCCGACCATAGTCGTTCCCAATCTAGCAGTTTGTCCCTTCCATTCACTGAGTCCTGGTAGCTATGCCAGCTCTTAGGAAGGCCAAGGAGTGGTAGACTCACCATATCATCATCTGCATTCACAACCCCTACACTTGCAAGCTCATCCCTGTAGGTGGTGAGCTTGTTCAGGAACATAGAGATAGTGTCACCATTTTCACACTTGATCTTGCAAGTTTGTCCTTTAGTTCCAGCTTCCTCTGATCACTGCTATTCTAATATAAATCTTTCAATGTTTTCCACATTGCATGTGGAGTCTCCTTCCCATGGAGGCTCGAAATTATGTGATCTCGAACTCCCTCCAGGATGATTCTCCTAGCTCTAGCCACACACTTCTTCCATTCCTCCAATTGAGTAGCATCAATAGGCTTAGGGACTTCTTGATCATTAAATTCTTTAAGTCCGTTATCTTCCAATACTTCCTCCATGCGATCCTTCCAAGCTATGTAGTTTGAGTTTCCATCAAGGGCATACTCAAACCTCAAACCATAGAAAGCCATTGGTGAAATAGATGTGATAAGAACTTGAGATCTATATCCCAAATAATAAACTTCGAATTTCTCTTGCCTGTATATTGTTCTTCCTTGATCACCTGTGCTCTAATACCAGGTAGAAATTTCACACCTATAGATCAAACTGATATATGTAATGTAATAAAGCATAATACTTGATATAGTTCTATAAAACATTAAGCGGAAGCATAATTGATTTCATGAGCAACATCAAGCATAAACACATATAACTGATCAAGAGAAATAATCAACCATAACACAAGATATATCATTGGGGAAAGCACCAGCATAAAACCCCTATCTGTATTATCAATCAAGTGGAAATCCTCTTCTGTTTACAAAAAAAATCAGCTCAAGGGCTATCTTGTACTCTCTGCAATCAAAAGATGAAGATCATAGACTACCTAGGCCTCAATATATAGGCCACAAGTCCTCCAATCTCCTATATTACGTATTTCTCTTGGAAATAAATCCTTCTCCATGCAAGGAATACTTACTAGAAATATCCAAGCATCTGATAGTACACTATCCCTCATCTAAACTCAATTGGGTCTCTGTCTGAACTGACTTGCATCAGTTATCCATGAGGGAATGCTCAATTATCTTAAATAATAGTTGTCACATACATGCAAGCATTAATAAACTATATCTCATTAATTTAAAAACTTATTAAATTAGTCTAACTAGACTTGACTAAGTAAAACTAAGTCAACTGATCCTCTCATTATAAAACTCATACTTGATTCCTCAATTAGTGGAGAAAATCAAGGATAAATTCCTCAATCAGTGGGACAACTAATTGCATGTTCTCACAAAGACTTCAAGTCTAATTTTCCATAATTAATTAACTCATGGATATTAATTAATTAATATTTTAAACTATTGTTAAAACCAAATTCATTTTTACTTTGTATAGTTAGACCAGGGACTGCTAAAAATAGGAAGGGACCCAGAAATGCTATTTTTAGAAGATTCTATTTTTAGCAGTTTCACCTCTCACCCAAGGTGGACAAAATGCTCATTGGCCAAAATACTATTTTTAGTACTATTTTTAGGAGTTCTATTTTTAGCACATTCTAAATTTAGCATTTCTTGTTGCACATTTTTCAACAGTCATGACAACACTGCAATGCAAGACATCATTTGCATTCTTGACAAGAACATGTATTCAGTTGTGCAAGATATTTCCACTGCAGTACAAGGTTCATAATATATATGGTATCTAAAAGCTTAGATCTCTGTAGCCTCAACACATACTCTGAAATATAATGACTATCTCCAAAGGAAGTATCCCTCTTGAAATATGGCTTGCATGCTTCTTTCAGGTCTCGTAAGACAATTAAGGTCATCGAATCAATCATGTGCAAGTGCATATGGGATAGTTCATTCAAATCATAATAGGACAAGAATGTGCCATGTGGTCCCATGCTTCTATAAATGTGACGAGGTTGTTATCAATTAATCAAGGAATGCTTCATCTGCTTCTTTGTTGACTAGTATCATGTCAACAAAATATGTTTCAATGACTTCCTTAAAAGTCTTTCAAAAGAATTTGTTTCATCAACCGAGGCAAACAAACAATCTTCAAATGGTCCTTCATAGATTTTGAAGATACTTAACATTATGAAATTTGTTATATCAATTCAAAAGCTCCTTGTCTAGTATGGCTGCTAATGGAATTCATATGAATACTTTTCTCTACAATCCACCCAATCCTCCTTAAACATACTTTTAATGTTGCCCAAACAAGCCTGAATGTGAGCCTTTGTCTGGACCCTCAATCTTGAATCAATACTGCACATTTCTTAATGAGACCTAACCCATGTAACATAATTGTTAATGAGATTCCTGGAATCATTTTTGACCCTGTTATTAGAATCTCTAAGAACTACTACAAGATTTCTAATGAGAGAGCAAATTTGTGACTTCATTTTTCCATAAGGTTCATTTGTGTAATCACAGGATTAAGGCAAGCTTTACTCCAAAAATCATACCTTGAGATTGCATGCCAATTCACTGCACCACTCTCACATTCACATCATAAGGTATCAAACCCAAGTCTCAATAGCTTAGAAGAATTGGGTATTCTCTTTTCTATGTAGAGAATTAAGAAGCCCTTGCATTGATTAGTTTGTCAAAGTTAGGCATAACGATCCATCCATATTACATTTGCAAACCAAAACATCTTTCAAGCTACACTCATCTCATTTGCCTTCTCATACGAGATTGGAAGTCATATTAAGTGGGAACTTCATACATCTGATTAATAGAAGAATTATGTTGTTGGATATGGTAGTTTTGATGCCTCTAAAATCGTTGCATCAACATCGGGGAAAACCACCCAGTTCGGAACTTAGTGTAGCTCCTTTTCCATTTGGTATGGTGGCTCTGACTGGATGTAATGGGACTAGTTTCCAGTGATATATGAGTTGGTGGATGATTGGTTTATGATGTATAACGAGAATGATAAATGCTCTATTCTAAAGTGTAAAAATATACAAAGCTAACTAATCAATCCCAGGAATTCTTCTAACAATACAATTCTTGATTGTTTCTATCAACGAATAAACATAAAGATGACTTATTCATAAAATAGAAATATGCATTCATATGATGATTACTTTGTTTAATTAATTAAACAATGTAATAATTAAAATATTATCGCATCGATCATAATATATCACTGACATATATATTTAAAAGATGACAATTCTAAAACATTCAAAAGTGACAAGTTAAGGAATTGTTTTAGAAACATACACATATCAATAATAGCAAAGTTGATAAATGTTAATTCACCTAGAGAAATAAAGCGAAAAAACATAGATAATAGTACCATATGCATTTGGATCTCCTCTAATGTAAATCACATTCAAATTCTGCCTTCTAATTTGGGAATGCTTTCACAGTATGCAATAGTGCAAATCTCATAAAAGCCTCTTTGTCAAAATTCAAAATTCTGGTCCAGTCTTTTATAAAAATATATATCGGAAATATAGTAGTGCAACCTCCCATTTAAGTCTTAATACAAAATTGTGGACCCTTTCTAAAAACATGAAAGGGTCTTCAAATACTACAAATAACAACAAACTATGAAAGAAAATTGTTATGCACTAGTATAACTAAAAACACATAAATCTGGGATTTATCTTGAAAATAGCAGTTTTGTGACGTTCAAATGGATTCACTGTATCAACTTATCTTCTTGCGATAAAAGTTGACAAATGGTGAGCATTGGTTGGATCTCATGTGGTTTACTCATTCGAGAGTATAATTGAGCAGTATATGTGGCATTGGCAAGCTTAGGAATCATGCAGTTGATTACATCTGTGAGACACCTCATCGCCATTTGTTGACTGTGTGGTTTAACAAGGAAAATCCAGAATGTTTCCCATGTTAGGATTTGAATGCCATCGATCAATTTTTCCCTTTGTGTCAAATCTTGTTTCCACTTTTGTTATAATAATTTTACTTTTGGGAGTTTTCCTAGAGAGCAATCTGTAATTAGATTAGATAAATGCAGGCTATTATTGATTAATTGAATCAGATTATTTGTTGTTGCTCTACATCTAGATGTAGCTCTCTCAACTTTCATTAATTGAGACTCCCATTCAGAAAACAATATTTCCTTATGTGACTCTTGTATCCTTGGTAGACTGGCAGCTTTTCCCTCTTTCGAATCTTGCCATGATAAGAAATTAGTTAATCTTTCATCTGCCTTCTCTAACTCCAGCCTTGCATCCACTGATCTTTCAATCATTGATGCTGAGATATCACATAAGGGGTCGACCAATGATATATTATGAAATAGAATATCCAATTGCCGAGAAAAAGCCTTAGTTATTTCCAGGGCTTCAGTTTTGAATTCATTTACCTGGAGATATCCTTTGAATCGCTCTATCTGATCTTTCATTTGCGCGATTTGCTCTTCTTTTGATTTCTTCTCCTGCTCACTCAATAGTTGTAGTTTGCTCAATTCTTGAGACAATTGTTGCTATCTATGGATGGATTTTTCATCAATTCTCTACTTTTCATGTTTTAACTGCTCATTTAATTGTTCCTTAAGTCGCCTCTGCTCCATCAACTGTTGTTCAAGTTGTTCTACTTTTTGTTGTCGTTCTACCAATTGTGCTTCTAGTTGAATGATTGCCTGGTATTTTCCTTTCAGCAGATGGCTAACCTCTGAAGCCTTATCTATTATTGTTGTTGTATATGCTCTAGCATATTGAGACAATTTTGTTAAATCTTAGGAGGGATTTACCTCTTCTCTCCATACCATGTTCATCATTTCAATCTGAGGAGTCAAAAGAGGACTGTGATTGATTTTCCTCTTCTTCCTTCGTCTTTTGACTACAGCCCTATGCTTAGGACTGTAGAAGACATCCAGTGGTGGTATTTTTTCAATTTTAAGTACAATCTCCTCAGTGGGATTTTCAGGGATAATCTCTATGTCTTTCTGGAACTTGGGTGGGCTGCTTGTTCCAATAATCAGAACTGTGTTGACTGCTTGTTATAGACATTTTTGGGAACTTCAACCCCAATCAAAAATGAACATAAACTGAGGGATCTTAAGTCCCTAAAAGTGTTGCTTCACTACCTAAAGGAACAAGGTCAATTGATTACATCATCTCCCAGAAGTTCTCCACTGAAAACTGCTCATAAATGGTCAAAAATGGACCATACTAAAAGCTCAGTGTAGAGGGTACGATGCATATCACCTTCCCAATGTACAGGGTGCAATGCATATTGTTTTGCTCCTCTGTAGGGTGCGATGGTCGGGAATGGACAAATGGCAGGGACAAAAATGCGAGGTGCAAGATCATGGAATCTTCCAGAAGCTTCCCCTCTCACACTTGCTACTCCATTTTTTACTAGGGATGAGTAAGAGATCATCATTCTCCAAGTGGAAGCAGGAACTATCAGAGAGAAGACACTAATCAAGATCCCAAAAGATGACTCACCTCTCTGTAATCATCTATATATGGATCCCTCATCACAAAGATCCAGAGGCTGGAATTTTGTATCCTATAGAGAAGTGTTGTTGGTATTCTAGTGTACATTCACAGGGTTGGGTGATTTTGCTTTGCTTGAGGTGAAGAAGGGCTTCTTAGCTAGAGGATGATGCTGGGTTAGAGCACATGGTTGTAATCTTCTTGCTACTTTTCATCTGAATAAAGCTATTCTTGTTTCCTTCCATATTTTTGTGTACTTGTTTATATATGCTTGTATATGGTTAATGCACATCTAATCTTGCATTATTTATGAACATAGATATTTGTTTCTTGTATAGTAGTATGTTGTTGTGATTCTACATGTCCTTTTGAAGCTGAGCAGACAAAGAGCAAGCGGCAAAACTCTATCAAGAAGGAGAGGAAATCGAGCGCAAGACTCAGGTTGGCCCTCTTGGTTCTCCTCTCATCTATTTTCATAAAAGGAATCAATAATAGACTTTGATTGTTTGTTTCTAAGATAGCCACCCATCTTAGTGGGAATAGCAGCATCCGTGTGGACACTATTCCCGTATAACACTGCTGATTTCTGCACTGTAGATACTTCTGGTGTAGTGAAACCTTGGGATTTCTTGGGATTACTAATGATTGAATCAAAATGTTCCCATTCCTTGGTTAACTTGGGATCAATATTAATATCTATATCAAGGGGTTCAATAGTTGTTACCTGCCTCTGCTCCCTTTCTAGTGTCTTCTCCTTCTCAGGAATTTTTTCAATTTCAGGAGTCTTCTCAGTAATTTTCTCCTCACTATGGGCTTGAGGTTGTTCCATAGAGGTTGTACTCAATAAGTCTAGAGGAAGTGTTTCCAATCTCTGCTCTCTAAGCCTATAGAATTCCTCTAGTCCTTATGTTCCCAATTTGATGTTGGCCATATATTTGACCTGAGAAAATACTTCTGAAGAAACAAAAAATTCATTGAAGCTATCTTCCTCATGATCAAATTTGGCGATTTTAACCTGAGAGGTAATATTGTAGGCAACTTTTTTAGGATCGTACTGCCGTTTTGGGATAGTTGCAAGTTTTAACAGCTTTATTTTCTCGGCCTCCTTCTCTGCTTGTTTAAAATCATGCAGAGTAAAAGCACCACATCAAATGGGAAATGTCACATGTGCTTTTTAGAATCCCTAAGGGTCTTTGACATCCCTGAAACTGTTATTTGATGTAATATTTCCCTGGCCAGTAATTTATCAAGGATGTACAGAGGAAGAACATGAGGGTTGGCAAGGCTACCGAAAAGTCCTATGTAGATAAATCTTTCTTCTCCAAACCAACTTCCAATTGCAGTTAGGTCGACTGATGCTTCCTCAAATAACCAAGGAGTAGGCTTATTGAATATGGCATAACACACAGGAAGAATAAAACCATGACAAATTCTATATAGATGGTTCTTATAATGAGCTTTCCATAGCTCCTTATGATAGATGTGAATGGGATTGGGATCCTGCAGAGTCCATTTCCATCCAAGAATGAGGTATTTGGAATTAAAACCGATAGTATCCATGATATAGACACTCATGTAAAAGGGAGGTGTCACATAGGTAGATACAAAACTATTTTTCTATATTCAAGTATCTCGATGGCCATTTTATCAAAAAGAATATTTTCCCAGTCCATGATATAGCCATGAATTGTAACCTCCATTAATGGGACCATATCTATAGAAAATTTTGCAGAATCATGGACGCCAAAGAGTCTACACATCATTGCATCAACATAACAATAGGGACAATCCAATGAATCTACAAAGTACATACCTGATGTCTAATGTTTATGCTTAGTCGGAAAATGCCTCCATTGCTTGATAGGGTCAGATTCAATGTCGTTCTCCTTGGCAAAATCCTCCAAAAATGCTTTGTTATACCGCTTCTCTGGCTGAGGTAAATGGTAAATTTGTCCAAGATCCTCTGCTCTAAATGACCCAAACACTTTTCCATCAGCTATAGAGAATGTCTTGTCTGTGGTCGCAATGATTTCAACAATAAACATGACTACATCATTATATGGAAAAACCTTGGCATGCACTGCTATCCTATGTATATATGAGCAGACAAATTCCTTCAGAGTATTCTCTGATTTTCTTGTAGATTCTTCTTCGAGTTCTTCAGGCTCTTCCACTTCAATCAAATTGTAGATAATCTCCCAAGATGCTTTTCCTAAGCTGAGGTAGGTAGTATCTGATATCAACCCTTTCTTATTTGGTTCTGGTTCTTTGACTACGACAAGGGCCTTGGTTTTCTTCACCTTCTTTCCCAATTTTTCTGGATTCATCATCTCAGAGTAGCTCTACAAAGACAATGGAAAACGTAACAAAGAAATATACCCACTCAAAGCTAATATGAAATGAAAACAGTTAAGGTAATTCACGCATGATAAACCAAATGTAATTAAGTGTTACCACGGGTGAAATCCTCGAAGGATTCACCCTTAATTGCAAAATTAATGACCTTCATAACCACCAATCGTGGTTAATAAATGTAATAATTATAATTCGTATCGCACATATACTTGATGGTCCTTTAAACGTATCTTTTGATTTTCCTGCTCAACGATCTACGATAAATCTAAAATTGCAATCGAGAGGTTCATCAGTCAGGCTTAACGTTTTGGGCTGACAGCTCTGATTGTGATAAAGGTAAGGAATACAATAAGGTGAAGGAATAATTATCGGACTGTTTGATTTATTGTTTTTATTCGTTTATTATTCCTTTTAAGATTTGCGTCTGCTACCAATACCTTTTGACGATATTTTCTCGAAACACATGCCTTACTTTAATGATATCGCAATTGGGGAATTCGAAAGGGCCTTCGCTATATGTCATGTGATATGTGCGATCACGAATTGCGATTACGTTATCAGATTAGAGGTTTAGTATAGAGCTTTGGGATGCATCCTTGCCTATCGTTGCAATATGCAATCTCCGATTGCATTATCGCATCAGAGATGTTCTTATGAGGGTTTTTTTAAAGAAATATATATTGCATCATATTTCATTTTAACAAAAGGTTTTGGACATTAGTTCTGTAGCATCAAACCTTTTGATAAATATTTCTATGTGTTATATGATTAATTCCATGCAAGCGATCTTTATTGAATTATTGATCTTTAACTAAGTTTTAAAAAAGGGACCCATTTTTATTTAAAGTTTTTTTATAAAAATTTAGAATTGGGGGGTTGTTGTACAACACAACAATTGGTGATTCACTAGAAGAAGCAGTTATCTCTGAAAAAGTAATGCAATATTCTAACTTTCTTAATTTGGAAACCTTTGAGTATAGAGAAAATAATCTAAAAACAATTAGATAATCATTAACTCTGAATATAATGTTTATTTAAGCCTTAATTAGCTGATAAAGATAAAACAAGAGGACCTCTCCAACTTAGTTTATATGATGACCCCGTTGTCATAGGTAGAGCCTCTGCTACCAACAAATTTTTATAGTCTCGACAGGGTTACCTTTTAACCATTTAATCATTCGTTGTCCCATCCATCCCAGAGTATAATTTCTAAGAGTAAATCCAAAAAGATATGTTTACACATATTTTTTTCCTTTTGTATTTTTCATCATCTTTATTTCTTTTAAAAGATAAAAAGCCATTGTCCTGGTTTGGTGACCAGCTATTGACAATGCCATTCACTAGTTGTAATTGAACTGAACAAGTTGGCTCGTGATGAGACCCCTTGTATTATAATTATAAGCCATTACCATATTTTCATATGTAGTATTGGTAATGTCAGTTTAATCAGTTCCCTATGATCATGGTAAGCAGGCTCGTAATGAGACCTCTTATCTTTTATATCAAACATATTTTAGAATTAGACTCTAAAAAATAACAATATTTGTGGATGGCGTGAATGATTTACTCCTTAAGAGAATATGGATGACAATTTAGGAGTTAAAGATGCTAGTTTTGGATAAGTCTTTTCGTTTTACATATAACCTCTTTTGGGCTTTAAAAACTTGGGATGATTTACAGTATTTTCAAGGTTTGTAAAAAAATTTACAAAAATAAAAGAGGTTTTCAGAGTCTTATTTTATCTAACTCCTTAGAACTTCCTTCTTTTCCTTTAAGGCTTCCATCTATCAAAAGTAAATATTTACACTATTTTCTTTAAGCAACTTTCAAAAAAGCAAAGGAAAATAGAAGGCTATTTACAACCTTATTTCCAAACAAACAAATAAAACTGCAAATTCAAATAAACACAATTGCAAATTGAATATTTACAAGTAAGAAGGGGTTACCTTCTTATGTAAGGAACTTTTTCAAGATAATCCCATTGACAGGAAGAGAATCTCTCTTTCCTGATAGATCTTGCAATATGAATGTTGATGGGCCTATCTTCTCGATGATTTGAAACAGTCCTAGCCACATTTTCTGAAATTTAGTGTGCTTTCCTTTATCTTCATGAGCTTTGTCCCATTTCAAAACAAGATCACCAATTTGTAAAAATTTTGGGCTGGTAGAAATTGTATCAAAAGAAGACTTAATAACCTATTGATACTTTGCATGTGTTATTCTGGATTTTTCCCTTTCTTCTTCTAATTTAAGGATTTGATTATATCTCAATTGAATAGAAGATGAAGGATTCTCTTCAATAAACTGCACTAAGGCTAGAGATGGGAGTGCTAAATTTGTTGGTATGATAGCTTCCTTCCCATACACTAAATTAAATGGAGAAATATTGAGGCCTTCTGTGGTATGCAGTCTACCCATAATGCAATTACTAAAGACTTGTGACAATTCTTTTGATTCTAATCAACATTTCTCTTAATGATTTTGATAAGATTTTTATTGGTTGATTCTACTAAACCATTACCTTGAGGATAGTAGTTTGCAAAATATTTCAATTGAAATCATCTTTTAATAGCAAATTCAAGTATGGTCTTTCCAAAGAAATAAGATGCATTATCGAAAATGAGAGCATTAGGTACACCAAACCTCGTAATGATGAACTGATCTATGAATTCAATAACTGCCTCAGAGTTGGCTACCTTCAAAGGAATTACTTCTACCCACTTTGTAAAGTAATCCATGGCTGTAAGGATATATCTGTGTTGCTTGGGAGAATGTGGAATAATTTCTCCAATGATATCCAGTCCCCATTGTTCAAATGGTTGTTCAATGTTGACTGGTTGTAAAGGAAAGGCTGGGTTTCTTTGTCTTCCACTAACAGTTTGACATGTTCTGCATTTCCTTACATATTCATGGGTATCTTTGAATAGCGTGGGCCAATAGTAACCAACATGTATAATTTTGTGAGCTGTTGTATCACCTCCAAAATGTCCACCTGCTAGACCATCATGTAATTCTTGCAAGACCTTCTGTGCTTCAATTTTTTCAAGGCATCTTAATAAAACTGGATCATAGTTCCTTCTAAACAAGACATCATCAATAATCTTGAAGTTTTTTGCTTTCAATCTCAAGGCATGTTTATTTTTTTAAGAGAGATTAGAAGGAGCATACCCATTTTTCAAATAAAACAACAAATCTACACATTGAGATTCAGGGTTAATGGTACTTATCTCATTGATTTTATTAATATTGTTTGAACCTTCATGTTCCTGAATGTTAGAAGCTCCTGCTAAAAACCTGCAAAAACCTTGACCTTTGACAATTTTCATTGGTTTAATGTCTAAAGCATATTCTTGTAACGTTGTAACCCAGTTGGCCCTCTTCTCTCCTAATTCTCTCTGGACTAATAATTGTCTCACTGCTGAAAATGGGACTATTACTTTTGTATGAGTTTTTAAGAGGAAAGGTCTAAAGTGTTTAATAGATTTGAACACGGCGAAGACTTACTTTTCCACTTCGGAGTAATTAAGCTCAACACCTTGGATATTTGAACTGAAAAATGATATGGGTGATTCCATGTTTTGATCATTGATTTGTGTCAACATGGCTGCATAAGAAGTATCGGATGCTAATGTATATAAAATAAAATGATTTGAAAAGTTAGGAGTGTTTAATGCAGGAGCACTTATGATTGCCTGTTTGATTGAATCAAAAGCTTCTTTCTCTTTATGCCCCCATTTAAACACTAAATTTTTCTTGATCATGGTCTGTAATGGTAAAACAATCTGTGAAAAATCTGGAACAAACCTTTTTACAAAATTTATTTGACCTAAAAATGATTGATTTTTTATTGTGGAAGTGGGATATCAGAAATCTCTTTAATCCTTTATGGATCGATATAAATACCATCTTTTAAGACAATAAATCCCAAGAGTTTACCTTGGTCAAGAGCAAAAAATGATTTCTTGGGATTCAATGAAATCCCATACCTTTTACAGCGTTCAAAGATTTGCTTCAAATCATGTAAATGATTTTCTCTTTTCTTGGAGAAGATAGTAATGTCATCCAAATAGACAACAACTGACTTATGAATTAAACCCTTGAATGCTATATCCATTGCTCTCTAGAAGGTAGCTCCAACATTAATTAATATGAAAGGCATTTTTAGGTAAGCATATGTTCCCCACTTAGTTCTGAAAGTAGTCTTGATTTTGTCATCTGGATGCACCAATATTTGGTTATATCCAGAAAAACCATCCAAGAAAGACATTAATTCGGAACCAACTACTGAATGAAGAGTCTGCTCCATTGTTGGTAGGGGAAGTTATCCTTTTGACTAGCTTTATTAAGATTTCTGAAGTCAATGCAAATTCTAATGTCACCATTCTTCTTTCTAACAGGCACTAAGTAAGAAACCCACTTTGAATGTCTAACAGTGAAAATAATCTTAGCATTCAAGAGCTTGTTTAACTCTGCTTTAATCTGACTTTCTATGTTCGGATGAATTTTCCTCAATTTCTGTTGCACTGGTTTCTCTTCAGACATCATTGGAATTGTATGTTGTATGATAGAAGTATCATATGTTTTTATGTCATCATAATTCCAAGCGAAAACATTTTTGTATTTGTTCAAAAGTCTGATAAAGGCAAATCTTTCTTCTCATGTAAGTCCTAATCCCATATTAATATTTTGTGGTTTGGCCTCAGTGCCAAGGTTTATTAATTCAAATATCAAAGTAGAACTCTGAAGTTTTGAATTAGTAACTTGCTTAAACCTATCCTTGATGTCATATAGATCTTCAAGCTTGACTACTGATTTAGGTGTGGAATTTTACTCAACTTTTTGCTTCATTTGAATATCATGATCACTCTCATCAATAATCTGATCATCATAGGATTTATCAAATGTTAAGAAATTCAAAATGTCATCATCATGATTGAATACCCGCTAGTTAGTGACATTGTATGAAATCGATGGTCTAAAAATCAATTCAACTGAAAATCTATCAGGGCTGTAATCATCAGATGGGAGGAGGTTAGAAGCAACATTGGCTAGTAAATCAGTTGTTTCATTCTGAGATTTAGGAATGGGAGAAATATTAAATGCTAGAAAATGACATATAAAGCCTTGAACCAAGCACTGATAATGTTTAAGATGACCAGAAAGGCAATGTATAATATTTCTTACTTGTTTGATAACAATCTCAAAGTCATCGAATACTTTAAGATATTGCACTTTGAAACCTATTTCTTTGTAGAGTCCTTGGATCAATGCCTCATATTCAGCAGTATTATTTGTACACTCAAATTCTAGTATGCAAGATAACTTCGTTTTTTCCCCCTCGGGATTAAGTAAAATACATCCTACTCCTGCACTGTCATTAGATTTTGACCCATCAAAATATAAAGACCAGAATACAGGCTTATCTATAGTCTTATTTACAATTTCTTCAGAAATATTAATACACCTTGATGGATCTGTATGGGAAAAATTTTCTATTTGAGATGTGAAAGAATTAAATGAAAAAGGTGATGATTGAGCATTAAAATTACCAAAGAATGATTTAGAAGAGTAGTTACCAAGAATATTATTATTGAATGCTATGGGCTGATTTTCTTGCTCAAACTCTGTTACATTGTGGGTCATATGCTTTTCCTGATCGATCTTAATCTGATTTTGCTTTCGTTTATAAGGAAGCCACATGTGAGACCAATCGGTAGAAATGTAACCATGGAGTTTCTCAGACCAATCCCGGCTTATAATTAAGCCATAAAACTCAGGAATGTCAACAATCAATATATCAATTCTCTGACCTACCCTTGGATCAGTTGATAACCTAATGGCAACTGAATTGATTTCTCTCAATAATTGAACCTTAGTTCGATCTAACTGCACAATATGCACTGCAGATTTTTGGGGCTCAATATTCAATTTTGAGCAAACCAAACCTGGCATTATATTTGATGAAGCCCCTGAATCTATCAAGAAATTATGCAGATTCCTATTGTAAATTTCATAGGTCAAGAGAAAAGGAGGAGTATGGTAATTAGATTTATGTCCGATTAACACATCATCAGTAGCTTCTACCCTATCAGATGGTGGCTTACCTGTTCCATTAGCTGCCTTGTATATTACAATATTTGAAAGAGGAGAAGAAGGTATTACATTTAATTCTTTGAGTAGCAATTTCTGTTGATGTTTGAGCTTGCTAAGCTCAAATATAGAGATATTTGCTCTAGTCTTCTTCATGTGTTTGATGATGTTAAAATCCATAGAGTTAACAACAACCAATGTCTTGGATGATGAAGGGGAATTGGAAGATGATGGCTAATTTTGAGTAGGCACTGTTGTATATTTCTTTGTGGGAGCCTTATCTTTAGTAGCAGGACTCACATTTTTCTTCTTCTAGTCGGTTGAACATGTTTTGCAGATCCTTTACTCCTGGTACTTATTGGGAAAGCTTCTTGTTCACTTTCAGTATCTGAATTGGGCAAAATGAAGTCCCACATACCATGACATTCAACAACCTCTTCTTCCTTAGTTTCCTCTGATGATAAGATTGTATCTCCATCTTCATCATTGTCGAGATCCAATTCTACATCAGATATAGCATTAGGTGGTTTTGATTCAGGTCTTTTGAAGTTCCTAAATGGCTTTTTATTAGAGGTTTCAACAACTTGTTTTTTTTTTTTTCGACCATTTTGTTCGACATGGTTTTTAAAACTTTTTGCAAGCCCTCCATATCATATGGATATTAGCCACTTTCTTCTTAAAATCATCCTTAAAAGCAACTTTTTTGGACTTTCTCTCCTCAAGAGTGTTTTTCTTTTCTAAAGCGATTATATGTTTTTCAATGGCGATTGCTTCTTTCATATTCTCTACTGAAGTAAGCTTTGCAGCTCTATCAACGAAGATTGCTATATTTGAAGGTAAGGTAGAGATATACCATTCACTTCGAACCCCTTCACTAGGTTTGGATGCGGTAGGAATATTGTTTAAGAGCTTATTAAATCGTGAATTGAAATCTTTGATAGTTTCTCTTGATTCAGCTTTAATATGTGAGAGATCATTGACTAATGTTGTTGTAGACCTATCATCACCAAATTTAGTCAAGAACTACTCTTGGAAAATATTCCAACTAGTAATGGATCCTGATGGTAGTGAAAAATACCAAGATCCAGCTGCTCCTTGTAAGGTATATGGGAAAAGTATAACAACAGTGTCTTCTTCAGTAACTCCATTTAAGTTTACTGACAACATAAAATTGTTTATGTGTTCTTTTGCTAGTATGCCTATATCTGGGTTAAACTTTGGCAGCCATTTTCAAGATGAGCCAGCAATTGACTCAATGGTGTAGCATTGAGACTACCCTTGGATTGTTCCATGGTCTCTGTGCCATTGTTGGGCTACTAACAGATGAAATCACTGATGAAGTTACAAGTGGTTGGGAAGATGATGTTGAAGTTCTAGTACCCTGTTGAACAACAATATGGAGTTGGGGAGAGGATGGTTGAGTTTGCAATGGACTAGATGAAATGGATGATGACGATGAAAGAGCCTCACTGTCAGACCCTTCAAGTGTCTTCCTTGCTCTTTTTATTTTAGGTAGAGGGAATTATGTGGGTTCTATACCAAGCTTTTCACGCTGTAATTTGGTAAGAGGATGGGAAGGAATGTATTGCGAAGTCACACTGCCTTGAGATAACTTAGATTTCTGTGGTGATATTGAAAATCCTTGAAGTTTATGAATTAAAGATTGAACCTTAGGAGATTCAATAGTATATTTATCTGATAAGTTCAGGTTTTCAACAGTGGTTGTTTTCTCAACTTCTCTCTTAGAAATTGGAGATTTAGAATGAGAGGGAGAAGTCGGGAGAGATGTTGAGGGAGATTTACTCTCGAAATGGGCTAGGGATTTGGATTTGCTCTCCATTCATAGTTCAGGCCCTCCTTCTATCAACATCAGGGAAAACCACCCGATCCGGACCTTAGTGCAACTCCTTTTCCGTTTGGTATGGTGGCTCTGACTAGATGTAATGGAACCAGTTTCCCAGTGACATATGAGTTGGTGGATGATTGGTTTATGATGTATAACGAGAATGATAAGTGCTGTATTCTAAAGTGAAAAAAATATAAAAAGATAACTAATCTATCCTAAGAATTCTTCTAACAATGCGATTCTTGATTGTTTCTATCAACGAATAAACATAAAGATGATTTACTCATAAAATAGAAATATGCATTCATATGATGATTAATTTGTTTAATTAATTAAACAAAGTAATAATTAAAACATTATCACATTGATCATAATATATCAATGACATATATATTTAAAAGATGACAATTCTAAAACATTCAAAAGTGACAAGTTAAAGAATTGTTTTAGAAACATACACATATCAATAATAGCAAAGTTCATAAATTTTAATTCACATACAGAAATAAAGAAAAAAACATAGATAATAGTATCATATTCATTTGGATCCCCTTTGATGTAAATCACATTCAATTCTACCTTCTAATTTGGGAATGCCTTCACAGGACGCAATAGTGCAAATCTCATAAAAGCCTCTTTGTCAAAATTCAGAATTCTGGTCCAGTCTTTTATAAAAATATATATCGGAAGTACAGTAGTGCAACCTCCAGTTTAAGTCTTAATACAAAATTGTGGACCCTTTCTAAAAACATGAAAGGGTCTTTAAATACTACAAATAACAACAAACTATGAAAGATAATCGCTATGCGTTGGTATAACTAAAAACACATAAATCTGGGATTTATCTTGAAAATACTAGTTTTGTGATAGTCAAATGGATTAACTATATCAGCATATCTTCTTGTGATCACAGTTGATAAATGGAGAGCATTGGCAGGATCTCCTGTGGCTGACTCATTCGAGAGTGTAACTGAGCAGTATATGTGGCATCGGCAAGCTCGCGAATCATGTAGTTGATCGCATCTATGAGGCACCTCATCACCATTTGTTGACTGTGTGATTTAACAAGGAAAAACCAGAACGTTTCCCATGTTAGGCTTTGAATGACTCTGACCATTTTTTTTCTTTATGTCAGCTCTTGTTTCCACTTTTGTTCTAACAATTTTACTTTTGGGAGTTTTCCTGGAGAGCAATCTGTAATTAGATTAGATAAATGCAGGTTGTTGTTGATTAATTGAATCAAATTATTTGTTGTTGCTCTGCATCTGGATGTAGCTCTCTCAACTTTCATTAATTGAGATTCCCATTTGGAAAACAAGATTTCCTTATGTGACTCTTATATCCTTGGCAGATTGGCAGCTTTTCCCTCTTTCAAATCTTGCCATAATAAGAAATTAGTTAATATTTCATCTACCTTCTCTAACTCTAGCCTTGCATCCACTGATTTTTCAATCATTGATGCTGAGATATCACATAAGGGGACGGCCAATGATATATTATGAAATAGAATATCCAATTTCTGAGACAAAGCCTTGGTTATTTCCACGGCTTCATTTTTGAATTCATTTACTTGGGGATATCCTTTGAATCACTCTATCCAATCTTTCATTTGCACGATTTGCTCTTCTTTTGATTTCTTCTCCTGCTCACTCAATAGTTGTAGTTTTCTCAATGCTTGAGACAACTCTTGCTGTCTATGGATGGCATGTTCATCAATTCTTTGCTTTTCATGTTTTAACTGCTCATTTAATTGTTCCTTAAGATGCCTCTCCTCCAACAACTGTTGTTCAAGCTATTCTATTTTATGTTGTCATTCTACCAATTGTGCTTCTAGTTGAATGATTTCCTGGTCTTTTCCTTTCAGTAAAGGGCTAACCTCTGAAGCCTTATCTATTGTCATTGTTGCATATGCTCTGACATATTGAGACAGTTTTGTTAAATCTTTAGAGGGATTTACCTCTTGTCTCCATACCACGTTCATCATTTCAATCTGAGGAGTCAAAAGAGGACTGGGATTGATTTTCCTTTTCTTCCTCTGTCTTTTGACTATAGCCCTATGCTTAGGACTGTAGAAGACATCTAGTGGTGATATTTCTTCAATTTTAAGTACAATTTCCTTAGTGGGATTTTCAGGGATAATCTTTATGTGTTTCTGGAACTTGGGTGGGCCACTTGTTCCAACAATCAGAAATGTGTTGACTGTTGATTTCTACGCTGTAGATACTTCTAGTGTAGTGAAACCTTGGGATTTCTCAGGATTAATGATGATTGAATCAAACTATTCCCATTCCTTGATTAACTTGGGATCAATATTAATATCCGTATCAAGGGGTTCACTAGCTGTTACCTACTTCTTCTCCCTTTTTTGTGTCTTCTCCTTCTCGGGAATCTTTCTAATTTCGAGAGTCTCCTCAACAAATCTCTCCTCACATTGGGCTTGAGGTTTTTCCATAGAGGTTTTACTCAATAAGTCTAGAGGAAGTGTTTTCTATCTCTGCTCTCTAAGCCTATAGAATTCCTCTAGTCCTTCTATTCCCAATTTGATCTTGGCCATATATTTGACCTGAGAAAATACTTCTGAAGAAACAAACAAGTCATCAAAGATATCTTCCTCATGATCAAATTTGGTGATTTTAGATTGAGAGGTAACATTGTAGGCAACGTTTTTAGAATCGTACTGCCTTTTTGGGATAGTTAAAAGTTTTAACAACGTTATTTTCTCAGCCTCCTTCTCTGCATGTTTAAAATCATGCAGAGTAAAAGCACCGCTTCGAGGAGGAAATGTCGGCCACATGTGCTTTTTAGAATCCCTAAAGGTCTTTGACATCCCTGCAACTATTATTTGATGTGTTATTTCCCTAGCCAGTAGTTTATCAGGGATGTAGAGAGGAAGAACATGAGGGTTAGCAAGGCTATCGAAAAGTCTTATGTAGTTAAATCATTCTTCTTCAAACCAACTGCCAATTGCAATTAGGTCGACTGATGCTTCCTTAGATAACCTAGGAGTAGGCTTATTGAATATGGAATAATACACGGGAAGAATAAAACCATGACAAATTCTATACAGATGGTTCTTATAATGAGCTTTCCATAGCTCCTTATGATAGATGTGAATGGGATTGGGATCCTGCAGAGTCCATTTCCATCCAAGAATGGGGTATTCAGAATTAAAACAAATAGTATCCATGATATAGGCACTCATGTAAAATGGAGGTATCACACAAGTAGATACAAACCTATCTTTTCCATATTCAAGTATCTTGGTGGCCATTTTATCAGAAATAATATTTTCCCAGTCCATGATATAGCCATGAATTGCAACCTACATTAATGGAACCATATCTATAGAAAATTTAGCAGAATCATGGACCTGAAGAGTCTGCACATCATTGCACTAGCATAACAATAGTGAGAAGCCAATGAATCTACAGAGTACATACCCAATGTCTCATGTTTGTGTTTAGTCAGAAAATGCCTCCATTGCTTGATAGATTTAGATTCAATGTTGTTCTCCTTGGCAAAATCCTCCAAAAATGCTTTGTTATATCGCTTCTCTAGCTGAGGTAAATGGTACATTTGTCTAAGATCCTCTGCTCTAAATGACCTGAACACTTTTCCATCATCTTTAGAGAATGTCCTGTCTATGGTCGCAATGCTTTCAACAATTCACCTGACCACATCATTATATGGCAAAACCTTGGCATGCTCTGTTATCCTATGTAGATATGAGCAAGCCAATTCTTTCAGAGTATTCTCTAATTTTATTGTGGAATCTGTTGTAGCTTCTTCTTTGAGTTCTTCAGGCTCTTCCGCTTCAAGCAAATTGTAGATACTCTCCCAAGATCCTTTTCCTAACCCGAGGCAGGTAGTATCTGATATCAACCCTTTCTTATTTGGTTCTGGTTCTTTGACTATGATAGAGGCCTTGGTTTTCTTCACCTTCTTTCCCATTTTCTCTGGATTCATCAGCTTAGAGTAGCTCTGCATAGACAATGGAAAACGTAACAGAGAAATATACTCGCTCAAAGCTAATATGAAATGAAAACAGTTAAGGTAATTCAAGAATGATAAACCAAATGTAATTAAGTGTTACCACAGGTGAAATCCTCGAAGAATTCACCCTTAACTGCAAAATTAATGACCTTCATAACCACCAATCATGGTTAATAAATGTAATAATTATACGGCGTATCGCACATATGCTTGATGGTCCTTTAAATGCTTCTTTTGATTTTCCCACTCAACGATCAACAATAAATCTCAAATCGCAATCGGGAGGTTCATCGATCAGGTTTAACGTTTTGGGCTGATAGCTCTAACTGCGATAAAGGTAAGGAATACAATAAGGTGGAGGAATAATTATCGGATTGTTTTATTTATTTTTTATTCGTTTCGTATTCCTTTTAATATTTACGTCTGCTACCAATACCTTTTGACGATATTTTCTTGAAATGCATGCCTTTAATGATATCATAATTGGGGAATTCGAAAGGGCCTTTTCTATGTGTCATGTGATATGTGTGATCGTCGATTGTGATTATGTTATCAAATCAAAGGTTTAGTATAGAGCTTTGGGATGCATCCTTGCCTATCTTTGCGATATGCAATCTCCAATAGCATTATCACATCGGAGATGTGCTTATGAGGGTTTTTTTTGAAGAAATATATATCGCATCATATTACATTTTAACAAAAGGTTTTGGACAATAGTTCTATAGCATCAGACATTTTGATAAAGATTTCTATGTGTTATATTATTAATTCCAGGCAAGCGATCTTTATTGAATTATTGAACTTTAACTAAGTTTTAAAAAAGGGACCCATTTCTATTTAAAGTTTTTTTTATAAAAATTTAGAAATCGGGGGTTGTTGTACGACACAACAGGTAGATCCATCAAATATGGTATTTATACAAGGCAACAACTTTGCAAAACATGGATGGTACTCTCAGATAATAGTCATGGAACACTTCATATATTTGCAGATCAAATTTTATTTTGCATTGTCACATCTATAGATGCCAGGACATTTATATATGTCAAGACGTTTGATTAACTTGTCTTTAAATTTCTGTTCTTTGATCTCAAACTTATACAAAGATATCAGTCTTTAGAATGACTACAAGGCCCCTGATATTTCAAGTTTGTAACATTTTGAGGATAAGCATTTTTTTAACCTTTCAACTAGGCCTATATTTGGTCTTGCAAATTAGTTTTTACATAAAAGACAACTTTGCTTGCTTCTTCATTGATTTCAGGTGTTAGGACTTGCTTCTTAGTATTTCAAATGTTGGGTTGCTGATTGAGGCATTTTGTATCCCATTTTTGGCCACCTTTGAAGCTTCTCTTGGTCTCTATGATATCACCCCTGAGGCCTTTCGAACTTCCACTGACTGAGGCACATCTTCTATCTCTTTTGCGGCCTAGTTCTAAGGATTTTTAGCTTACAAGAGACAGCCCGAGGCCTTTTTGACCATCTTCCTATAATCTAGAACTTTGCTAGAATATTATGAGCTTCGTCTTCCTATGAGACAATAGATACTAAGTGGACTTTGTCGTTATAAGTTAGTTTTAGGCTATCTGGTTGATAGCATTGCCAAGCTTTGTCATTGTAGAATTGGGATTGTAGATCGCTTCTAAATGTGTTGATCCAAGACTTTCCTGCCAATTGCATTACTTTTGTAACTATGGAACCAATGTTTCAGATCATCCTTGATCTAAAACCTGTAATCGTTGAGGGTTATAGGTTATAAACTGGTGTCTCATCCTTTTTTTGTTTTGTAGGTCAAAAGCATCTCTATAGACCAACTACCTACATATAGATGCTATCTACATTGTCCCCCTCACCTCTTGCTAAAAAAAAGGACAAGTCTATCTTGGAGGGAATCTATCAATAATGTCTTTACTGTGTGATTACTTCACCTAGGGCCTTCAAACTCAAAATATTGTTTTAAACTAGATACTTCCTACATCAAAATCGATCTATCCATCTTCCAAGGGTATCTCTATTGGTTTTAGTGACTTAGTCTCATGGACTATGAATTCCTCTCAGACAGAACAAGTCAATGCTCATCAGCTTCACCTTACGATAGATCGTCATATTCCAAGAGACTATCATATTTGTAGGCACTGCTTTAATCTTTATGATAGAGGAGTTCATAGAATGTTCTGTCCCGATAAGATAAATCATTACTACCTAAATATCACTATGCATATCCATATCATTTACTCCTCAAAATCCAAACCTGGAGACATTTTGTCTTTTGGTGTCTAGTTTACTATGAAATCAAAGGTTATGTAGGGACTCAGACAAGTCGGTCTGCATCTTTTCATTGTGTTTAGATTTATTCATTTGGAAGTTGTGCTCACTGGTGTTACTTGCTCAATATAAGCATCCCATATAGAACCTCTCTTATTTACTCACTACCCGCTGATCCACATCTACAATTGGCCAAAACAGAAACACAGATTGGGTTGACTCTTAGTTATTAGACATTATCGTTAAGCTCAAAACTTTTGATAGAATATACAATATATGTATCCTCTTCAAATTTCCAGGACTTTCATCACACATAGTAAGATTTCTACACAAGCATTGAAATGAAGATCTACCTTTAATATAGGAAAAATACATCTTTATTGTCAAGAGAGTGTGCACAAACAATATTGTCCATACCAGCAAACCTACAACCATGGAATGTTGGAGGTTAACCCCATAGTTTGCGAAGGAAAGAGGAAAAATGAAATGTTTACCCCCATATTTGACAATGTAGCACAGAATCACAAAATATTACTCTGTATCTCTATAAACTAAAACCTCATGGTCTGCCCATAACTTTGGGTCAAGTATGTTGGAGGTTAACACCATAGTTGATGAAGGAAACCAATAAAGGCTAATTGCTTTTCCAACTAGCCTAGAAAAAACTTTAGATCAAGGGTACATTTTCTGAGACGTGTATCTTCATAGATTTGTCAAGATGAATAAAAAAAAATGGAAATGGTAATCTAGTAGAGGTGTAACATTTCTTATGTCGATTTGGTGGAATTCTGCCTTCAGATTGAGGGATAGTATAGTCTAATAGAGCACAAACAATTTTTCAGGATCTGAAGATGAAGTGACACAAATGATTGATGTACTCATGTCACTTTCTTAAAAACCAAAGGGCATTGATGCTGGTTATCCATGTGCCTCAGTATCTTACTTTATGATACAACTTTACGCCAGCCAAATAAATTTGAACAACAAAGTATTTCAATTAGTAAGACCATTTTTTACAATTTTGAGTTGGTAATTCTACATTGGGGTAGTAAGTTCTGGTTGTGGCATGGAGTGTCTAAGAGGTTCTATATGACTAAAAAATCACTTACAAATGCAGTGCATTGGTGCATGTGGCATGAAATCATCACATTACTTTACAAACAAAAATCATACTAATCACCATGTTGAGCCAAAAAAAAAATACCGAATAAACCAAAAGAATCAAAGCCCATATCTGCCTCTATCACTGTAAAAAAAATGGTGAAGTTATATGCCTCAATCAATCCTTACCTCTAGTTTTAGGAAACCCAAAATAATGTGTGATGCCATTGAACAGGCGAGGATCAATGCAGTAAACAGGTAACCTTCACGAGGAACATAATGGTGTTTATTAAATTGAACAATGACTAGTTAGAAAATTTTCAAATGAGTTATTAGTAGCATGATCTGAGATTTATGTATCTATATCTTGTCGCCAGCTCACTGATGATAATGGATTTCTTCATAGATCCATGGAAGGATGTATTTCAGTTGATAAAAAAATAGATATTGGGTCACAAGCAAATTATTGTGGGTTTCCAACTAACAAATATGTTCTTATGGGAGATCTTCATCTCAAGTTGAAGCTAAGCTGCTTGTTTCCAACATATTGTGTAAACAAGGGTGTGATCACGGGTTATTTGAACAAGTTTTCGATTTCTCTGTAGGGTCTTTTCAGTATAAGCAAGTCCAAAATTCAGACATAAGTTTTGGGATCCAACCTATGATAGTACCTAGCTTCAGTGATTTGGAATTGGCTTCACGTATAGCTATTGGCATAAGTAATCACCATGGAATCTCTGATATTCCAAATGCAATTACAAGAAAGGAAAACTTGAAGTAGGATAAAATTGTTAATTTTGGATCATATTTCTAGATTGCATTGATAGAGACGTTGAACAAAGAATCAAAGGGTATTTCCCCAGTTTTTACTTTTCCAGATGCGCCTCCTTCTACCACAAAAGTTGAAGTTGTTGAAAACAATGATTTGAGCATTGGTTCTGTTAGCCTCCTGCTGCAGCAGGTTACTCATCTTTCATGATTGACATTTTTACATGCCAAATATGTCATTCTTTGCATGCTGCAATGTTCCATATTTGCTACAGAAGCCAAAGAAGGATGCCAGAAGAATGTGCCAGTTCAAGTGCCATTGTTGTGTTCCAATTTTGATGTACTAGTCCATTTTTGAAGAATTTTCGGTTAAAGGGAGATCCAAACAGTTTAATCTTGGTCTCCCTAGGTTTCAATTTCCTGTTTTAGAATATAGAGAATTAACATCTGTCCAAACAGCTTAATCTTGGAAGATTCCTAGATAGGTAAAGAAGCAAGGGTGCTCAACAACTTAATATGAGCCCCTGGATGAAATAAGTGTAGATGTAGATAGGAGGACAGAAAAAGAAAAAGTTGAAATGCTAGGTCTGCAAGTCTAAGTGCACCCAAACCAAAAAGAAGAGAAAATGCTAGGTAAGTAGGCTAGGTAGGTAGTTTTTGAGGTTGCAGAATGTTGATTTGTGATCAATTTCATGTTTTCAAGTGTCATATCTGTTCAAGTCATAATTATCAGGAAGTGGCCATTTGAAGGACTCAAGCGAGGCATGTCTAACTCCCCCTTCTTCCTCCTTCCCCAAATCATTCACTAACTTCCCAAAGAGGTCAAGATCTGCTTGATATCTCTCAGTTTCATCATTTTCATATCAATTGCCTT
>APFE031755703.1:108494-139140 GCA_000404065.3 Pinus taeda | reverse complement strand
GTAAGTCCAGTGCTGATTGTAGATTGTGCTAATGCCCAGTCAACTACTTCAGAATTAGATTCAAATTGTAATGACCAATCATACCTTGTGCTGAATCCTGAAAAGGAGGGTTTTGTTGTTGAGACCATAGACAGAGTTTTTGATCCAAATGTTCTCATGCCATTAGAACAGAGCCTGCATGAGGAGGTAATTCAGTTAATTCATGAAGAGCAAGACAAGATCTTGTTCAAGTGGAAAGGTTTCTCTGGATGAATCTATGGTAGCTGATAGAAATGTTAATGTTGGGTTTCACGAGACATCTAAAATTTCTTTTCTCATGATTGATGAATGTAATGATAATCCAGCTGTCATATTATTTGAAGATGACCTACCATATTGTCAGACTACAGAAGATCAGAGCATACAAGATTACCTTTCAGATTCTTCATATGTTTCATGTGCTGAAATGCTTTTCCAAGAAGAGATCTGCCCATCCATTTGTTCAGAGCTTTTTGAAGCCCATGAGCATACTTTTACCGAAGCATATGATGAAGGAAGATCAGAATTTGAAACAAAGGACACCTTGATCTTTCAGCAGGAGGTAGAAGTGGCAAATCTTCATGTTCTTCACAATCCTTTAGCAAGTTTGTTGCAGCCAATAGTGAAAATGTTTATTACAGTGTTTTGTTGCAGCCATGGTCAACTATGTTTTCGGATGCCCAGTGATAGGTTTGTACTGTTGACCAAAAGATCTGATAAGAAGAATTAGTCAAGAAGCCATCTTCTTGATTGGTTGCATTGGCATTTTGATATAGTTTGATGGTATATTGTCTTGTAAGAAACATAGGTGGTTGTCATCATGATTTCAAATCTTGATGGACTACTGCCCTTCAATAAGATTTATAAGTTATTGTTTTCTTTAAGTCAGTCATGAGTCATTTGTGAGTCAGTTTTCAGTCATGTTGGTTTCATAATTGTGTCGGCTTGAGTCAGGTTCAGTCAATAAATGAGTCAGAGTCTTGTGTCGTTTGCCGAAATAATGACTCCATCGCCCAATGGTTGAAAAGCACTGGTCTGCTCTCCCAGAGGTCTGAGCTTCTTGGCACCTCCAAAGAGCTACCATCCCCATTGGAGCCAATGTTTGTGTCAGTCTTTCCATCCTTCCTCCAGTGATCAAATATGCTCTTACAAAGTGATTTTGAAGTGTCAAGGTCAAATTTTGTCATTTCAGTGAGTCTTCAAGCAAAATTTGGTCACTAGGCATTAGGTCTAGGGTTTGCTTTCACTCCTTCTAAACTTTCCCAAATGCCAATCTATGTCACTATTCAGCTAAGTCTATCATCATTCATAGGGTTTTCATTATCATCTCAGTGTCTAATGAGTCGTTTTACACCTTGTTCATGCTTCAGTTGCGCCTAGGTAAGGTCATTTCCCTCTCCTAGGGTTTTGAAGGCAATTTCACTTAGACAGTCAAATCATCGGCAAAACTTGTTTCCTGATGTTCATACACCTTCCCCTATCCTTAAAGTACCTTACCAAATGCTTCCCATCACTGAGATTCCCCAAATTCCTCATTTTCGCACAAACCCTAGTTTCTAGGTACAACCTGGCAATTTTCTAGGTTTGGCCTGTGATTTGCCCTTTTGGACCCCTTCCCCTCACTCAATCTCTGAGATTCTACTTTCCCCTGCTGCCTAACATCCCTCCCCACTCCCAAAAATTTCCCCAAGAATTTAGAAGCCCCCTATCCCCTTCATTTTGCTCCATTTCGACAAACTTCCTTGTTTCACACATCGGGACAAGTCGCACTCAAATGATGTTCCAAAGTAATAAAAGATGAATTTGGGAAAACCGAGAGAGGTTTTTGTCCACAACATGCAAAATAAGAAACACCTCCTTCACGTTTTTCACAGGTGTCATGGTTTGAGAGAAATGTCAAAGAATACTGTTGCCCCAGGAGAATCGAAGGCACCTCTGAAGTGACCTTGGGAAAATCAAGTTTTCTCCTAGCTTGGTTGGCCAAATGATTTTTGCGATGGGTAAAATGATAACTAGACACAAATATCTTTCCAATGAGCTATCATGAGCTCAATTTGGGGTTGAGGAAGGAATTCACAAGTTGACTACAACATCACTCTTCCTTGAGGCAGCCTCATTTGGCACTTTTTGACCAGTCTTGGGATATTTGATTTTTAACAAGGAAAATGAACTCCAAATTCAAATATTCTAGTTGGTTTGGAAAGTAGAGGAAAATACCTTTCCAACGCGCCATCCTTCACCTGATTATGACACCGGGAAGGCCTCCAAAAGCCTCCTGCAAAAGGGCGCGACCCGTGAGGGCACCTCCAGTAGTGTAAAAATTACACAGGCGCGACCCGTCAGAGGCGAGCGACCCGTTGGGAATTCCTCCACCAAATTTCACCAGTAAGCTGCCAAAACACCCCGGATTGCTTCAAGGTTGCAAGTAGGCCTCTCCTCATGAAAATACATTGTTTTCCAAAGTGTGAAAAGCATGTGAATGTGGTTTGAAGCCAATCATTTTGAACTAATGAATCCAATGCATATTTGCTCAAAAATGGCAAAGTGTTGGTTGAACTAGGTTTGTCTTGTTGTTTTCAAGGTTATCCTTTATAACCCCACTTTTTCGCTACATCCTATTTCCACCTCCCTCATTATTTTTTTCATTCTCCCTACCAAAAAATATCAAAAGCCCTAAACCCTACCCCTATCCCTAAAAATCAAGAAACTAAACCTAAACCCTACCTCTCATAAAGCCTTTGCAAATCATATATATGTGATGGGATATATATCATGATTCCTTCCATTAACTCCCTATTTCATATGTTTTTCCAAATTTCCCTTCAAATTCTCCCTTCCTTAACATTTCCCTTGTGTTATTTGTCCCCTTGAAACAACATCTCAAACAATTGAAACAACATTCAAACAGTCAAAACAGCAGGGTATCCCATGGGAGGATTTTATCTCTTGAGAGGCTATGCTTATCCGGCTCAATGCTCATATAGAGAGGCTGTTGGCTAAGGCAAACCAAGATAATAAATTGCGGAGAAACATGAAGAATCATTATTGGGCACAGATGCATGTGTGCAAAGTGAAGATGAAGGTGCTTCAAAGGCGGTTGGCCAAGGCACTAAAACGGAGAAATAGGCCCGATCCCCTCCATATCTTGGCCAAGGCTTCACTCAAGGACCAATGCACTAAATAGCCTAGCCACAGCACAAATCCCAAGAAATTTTGAGCATTTTGGGTAAATTTTGGTTTTTTCAGGCAATTTACAGGTTTTCTCCATTAACGGGTCTCACCCCCTGTGAGACCCTTCATCCCGCAATCCATTTTGCAAAAACCAGCATTCCAGATTTTTTCATGGAATTTACACTTGCTCAGCCATTACTAAGAAATTTCACCAAGTTTTGGGCCTCCAGAAAGTCAAAAAACATGCAAAAAATGACTTTCTGCCACATTTTTGACACATAGAAAGCAGTCTTGGGAGATTGCAATTTTGGAGGGGCAAATGACCACCAAATTCAGAAATTCCACTTGGGTTGGAAAGTAGACATCCAGACCTTTCCAAAAAGCCCACTTTTGCCTCATTGGAACACTTGTAAGTACCTAAAAATCAGCTCCAAAGTAGCGCGACCCGTAAGACAGAGGTACGCGACCCGTTGGGCAGTTTTCACAGGAATTCATTTACAGCTCAGGAATTCGCCTAGCTTTGACCAGTTTTGACTTGAGATGGGATTTTTCACCCTCTTTGATGTAATTAATGTATTTTCATGTTGACATGACACTTATTTACCTATTCTATAAGATTCATTCATGAAATAGCAAACATTTAATGAATGAATTGGTTTCCTAGTTTATAGAGGCAAGTTGTTTTGACTGCCTAGTTTTTAGTGCTAAGTTTAGAATTGGTTGAAACAGCTCCTAGAAGGATGAGATCGACCCCTAGAGGCAAGGAAAGGTATTAGCTTGCCTATATTATGTATTTTCTTAGTCATTTTCAGAGGTTGGAAGGCTGGACTCTTGAGGGAGAAGCTATCATTGTATTATTTCACTGTATCTCTGCAATTTTTGGCTAAGGAAGACCATGGTTTTGCAGTCCTCTTTGGGATTCTTGTGGACTCATGTGTTGATGGTGTATTTCTCAATGTTCTTTTAAGTTTTGTTATGTGATTCATTTCCTTTCTTTACTTCTTCACATTAAACAAATGAAGTGTTAAAGTAAGAATTCATGCTTGCCATGCTCTGCTTTTAAGTTTGTTTAATTTCAATGTTTTCTACTGTCTAAAGAGAATTCAAAGTTATTGTTTTCTCTCTTTAGCTCTCTTTCTTTCATTCCTAGCCATCCACTTCAGTTAAAGTCATCAACACTGTCTCCTACCTCGCCCCAAGGAACCCCCTGCAGAAACTGTGTCCCATCCCCACACCCAAAATTGCCCTCTCCTCAATTTGCCACCAAAAACCCAAAAACCCCAAAATCAATCTTTTTGATCAGTTTACTAGCCTAATATCAGTGTTACCTTATTGGTCTTCTCATCTATTGGATATTTTACGAGATAGACCGGAGAGAGCCTTCTCCTACCCCATAGGGCTAGCTACGAGGCTCAATGGTTTGAGGTTGCCTTGAGGTTTGCATTTTTCAGCCTGAGGTGAAATTTCAAGCGCTAACAGGGTGGACATCATTTTTCGGTCTGCACCACCTTGTTCTGTGTCTGTCTCTAGTTCAGGAAAAGGTGACTTTTATCCTTCACGCTCAGTGGTGGAATAATTCTTTTCTTCTTTGGATAATCTACAGCTTGCGAACATAATAGGGTGATTCAAGCCTTCTCTGCCATATTGTGTTAGTACTGCCCCCAGCGTTATACACAACCCGTCGACATGTACATGAAACTCTTTCTTCCAATTTTGGAAGATGAAAATCAACGCAGTAACCATCTTTCCTTTCAATATATCGAGGTTTTTCTTACAGTCATCGTTCCAGAAGAACGTGACATCCTTCTTCAACAATTTTTCCATCAGTGTGGCGATCTGTACATAGCCTTTGATAAACTTTATGTAATATCCTGTATTTCCTAGAGTAGCACGCAACTTTTTCACACTCCTCAGCTCTTCCAAGTTCAAAATCACCATGACCTTCGCAGGATCTACCATCAGCCCTTGTCTGCAAACCACATGCCCCAACAGGTTCCCAAAAGGAATGAGAAACAGACACTATTTGAAGTTGAACATGATTTGGTATCTTCGACAAGTATCCAGAATCAAGTGCAAGCTCACTACATGGTGCTTAACCAGCCCACATACAGTCCAGTCATCAAAATAGACCTGCAAGAACCTATGAATATATTCCTTGAATGTTGCAACAACGATGTGCGAAGAGATAGTAGGTGCATTCTTTAATCCAAATGGCATTATAGTATATTGAAAGAAACCACATTCAGTCGTGAAGGTTGTCCTACTCCTATCCTCTAGCATGATTTTGATCTCGTGGTACCCCGAGAACCCATCAGTGAAAGAATATGCTTCCTGACCACCTACATTGTCCAACACTTCATCCGTGAACGGAGTTGGGAAGGGATCATGCACACAAGCGTCATTAAATTTTATGAGATCCACGCATATCCTTATCTCATCCTTCTTCTTCTTCTCTTGCACCACCATCGGACTTACCCAATCGAATTCTTCACATGCTCAATGATGCTTGCTACGAGCACTTTGTCTAGTTCTATGTCCTTTTCCTTGTATTTCAAATTTAAGCAGTAAGGCCTCTGCTTAACTGGCTTCACATCGAAATTTAACGTGATCTTCATTACTCCTAGATCTACGATTATTCCTTTCAAATCCGTAAACTTGGTCAGGAATAAGCCTTGATATTTGTGGAGTAATTCAGTGACCTTATCCACCATTGTATCATCCCAGCAGTCCCCGAGCTTCGTGAATTTGGATTCTGCCTCCATACCAATGTTCACTTGCTTAGTTTTCACCAACAAAATTATATCAGGGTTCTCAATCTATGGTCCTTGAACCTCATGGTGGCCTTCTGCTTCTAGACTGTTAATATTCTGCAGATCCTCATCCTCCTCTTCAACAGTTACATTATAACATTCCAGCGCATGACTCAGCTGAGTAGCCCATTCAGGCTTAATCAGGTCTAAAGGTTGTTGTGGTATCCTAAAGATGGTTGCTTTTACCTCTTGTAGTGCTTCATCAATACTATCAAACCCATCCTCAAAATTGAAGGTCATCATGAACCCTTCACGCGGGATATCCCATTCACCTGTCCCATGGTGAAGCTCTGTTTCTATATACTAGTTCATTGGGATAACATCTAGGGTATGACAGAACAGGTGCACCCACTCAAGTTGTGGCTTTTCTCTATAGGTTTGCATCCAATTGGCCAGATGCATGCGCGGATCTTATTGCCCATCATACTTGTCTGTCAGTCGCTTCTTAGGCTTCCCAAATCGTGCTCGCATCATTCTCCTACCTTCCTGCCAATCATCAAAGCTTCCTTTGTGCGTACCCCACCATCTTATGGGCATAGTGTTCAGTACCTAGTTTAAGGCCTAGAAGTGTTTCTTTTTTGGCACCTCCCTTTCAAATGCATCCAAGAAGGCATCTATCTCATTTAGAGCATCATAAGTAGGAAGATTTCTTTCTTCTATCGACACACAGCACAGCAACCAGGTCATCATGTTGCAATTCAACGTAGTTACTTTGTGTAAGCGATTCTTCCATTGTTCTACTTCTTCATCGGAATCCAAAGTGAAAGAACTCTCATGCTCCCATGTAATCAACCCATCCGCCGTGGGATTCACCCAGTCTTGGTGTCGGGCTATTATCTTGTAGATGTAGTCCAGATCATTGTCACTCTCATAGTCATGGACTAGTTCCATATATCGCGATCCTTGAGTAGGATCGAGGGGTATTATTACGCGCAGTGATTTCTTCTCAAAGATCATCTTCCGCTTCTTTAGGTTAATTACCTCATTCATATTAGTGGCCCAGTCAATTCCCAGGAGCGCAGGGTAGGAATTGTTGTCATGAACAATATCTATTACTTCAAAATCTGCTAGCATGCTCACTCCCTCAATATCCACTGTTACTCCCTGTAGTCACCCCAAGGGTATGATTTTCTACTTATTCACCATTCTCAGCTGAATCGAAGACCATTGAAGTGTAGGTCTCCCCATTCACTCCCATGTCTATTTCCGTAAAACATTTGCATCTGATACCAAATCCAGAATGACTTGATCCATCTCGTATTTTTTGATCTGCGCGGTGAATCTCATTTCACATCCTGTCCTCATCTTATGCTTTTTGATCTTGCAGACTACACTCGGTTATCCTGGTGCAGTCCCTACACATCTATTGATGTGCTCCTATAACCATTTCATAGCCTTACTGTCACACAATAAATTCATATAGATTTCCAGGAAAGTCATGAGCATAGAGGGGTCCATCTCCAGCTCAGTCTTATCTTTACTTCCTGACATGGGGGCCTCAGTGAAGCTCTTCTTAGCTTCCATGAAGGTTTCCCGAACGCGCTCCAAATCAAACTCAACTTCCTTTGATAGGGCTTTGCAAACCTAGGTACTATGTTCTATTTGTTCCCCTTGTCATCTCCCATCACGATTCCACTTCGGAGCACTATATTTACATTCGGATCTTCCTCGTGCGGCTCAGAACTCATCATCTACAGGTTCTAATTCGAGGGAGGTGGTAGTCCTCCTTTGTCTGTATCCTGGCTATCAGCGTAGGATAATCTTATGTTTCATGATCAAACAGTGTGCAATACTTGTACGATGGATGCATTGTAATAGTGCAATCGCGGGCAAAGTGTCCCGGTCCTTGGCAATTGTAGCAAATCAACTGTCCACAACCTCTATCAAGTCCTCCTCCACCTATGCCTCATCCATGCCCCTAAAATCCTATCCATGCCATCCCTGCATTCTGGTCAAGGGGTCGTGTTTTAGCCTGAACTATGTAGGCAGACATTCTATCTATCATCAATTCAGAGCTCCTGCAAGTACGCTCATCATGTCCCACTGATCTACAAAAGTTACAGAACAATTGTTGCAGAGTTTGTGTGTACTTTCGTAACAAGTGGCAGTTATCTGTGGCATGTTTTCTGGTTATTTGATAGATAAAGCACCACAAAGTAGGTGTCACGCTAGGTTCTGCTTGAGCTTCCAGCCTTAAAGGCATCGATCCTCCTCCTACAACGTAATTTGTAAAGAATGAGTAGTGGTCCTTATCATGACCCTGACTCTTGCATTTCAAGCACCATACCTCCTTGCACACTTTTGGTCGAACTGTCATATCCTTCTTCAAGCTTTGCATCTCAAGGCACAAATTCTTCAGCTGCATGTGGATCTGTTGAAATCCTAGATTAGGATCTTGCATCGGGGTCTCATGCAATCTCATGGCAATCTCCAAGGCCTCTGCCTGAGTTGTTATCTTCTACTGCAAAAAACGCACTCCTTAAATGTGGTAGTAGCGAAGCCACGAACCACGCGATGTTGTCCATCTGTCAAATTCATGTTGGCTTCGTGGATCATACATTTCAGTCTCTAATCTAGTTCTAAATCCAACAATCAACTGTGCTTTAGATTTAGGCCTGCTAAATTACCTATTTAGTGCTACTTAGATGTCCACTACTCTAGCATTCAGGTTATCGCTGGAGTACTTAGTATACCATGTTAGTGTGTGATCTTTCAGAGCACTAACCAGTGTTTCTTTCTTTATAGGGTTAACTGCAACACCTTGAGCTTCCCATAAAACCTTCACTACAAACTAGAATTGGTCTAGATCCTCATTTCCCAAGCCTTTGAACAAAGGAAACTTCACTGTGTTCACCATACTGAATCGCGGTGGTGGTGGACATGTTATGGGTGAAGTTGGAGGTGATAGAAGTGAAGCCTGGTGTGGGTAGGGGTGGAATTCACATAAATCCTTGTCTTATCAACTGAATAGCACTTCGCAGAGAGACCTTTGCGATACCTTTTTCGTCCCCTCACGGAGGTGAAATCAAGGGGCTATGATCTGGACCTTTATTTCATTCATTTCTGTAAATTCTTCCACTTCACATAGACCCAAACATTAAGGTAACTGCATAACCCACTTTTCCCACAATAGCATTTTAATCCAAGTATTCAAATATTTCACGTACTTACCTCGCAGTCCTTTGAAAAAGTGTTGCTCTGCCTCACTATATCTAACTGAGGTGTCGACCGCGAACTCAATAACAAATCCTCCTATAATGCGATCGAGCCAATGATCAACAGCACATGATCTTATCCTCCGATGCTTCCAACCTTCGCACTAGCTCTGGGGTCCACACAATAGGACCTTCAAGCTTCTACCTTCCTTGGCTATCTGCTAGCTTCACAATCCACTTCTATAGATTAGTAGGGTAAGAGGCGAAAAATATTTTGTGGATCTCTTTATACAGGTAGCTTTCTAGCCACTGTTCTTTTGACAGTCACGGGTTTTGTTCTCCTGCACTGCGAACTCATGGATTCTGTCCAACCAACCTTCAATTTCTTTCTTAGTTGGATTCCAATGATACAACAGCACACATCTCTTATGTAGATTCCAGTCCCAACAATAGAACCATTTGTTGGCTTGTGGGGGCCTGACCCAGATTCAACATTAGTTAGCCAAACAAATCCATACACTACTAGCTCTTTTGGCATCAACCCGCGGAGCGCGGACTGAAGTCTCACCCGAAGCAGTATGGGATGATGCTAAAACCAAGTTTTCGTACCCTTGATATGGATGTGATGTCAGTTTTTTCCAACTATACCTGCCTTCATGCAAGTTGCTTATCCCTTTGCTCTACCCTTCAATACCTTCGCGAAATGTCACAATCGGCTTTCGCACAGCCCTAACCTGGGGCCGATATGCTTTCACGTTGCCCAAACTACAATTTTTTCCCACTTATAAGTATCTTACTTGTCTTATTACTGGATCTTAGTTAGCTTCGCGTAAACAAATGTTCTTACTTGCATTCACTTAACCAATACATTTATACACATTTGCGCATCATATAAGCATTAGAAGTGAAATTCATACCCAATATAACAGACGCATAAACAGGAACTAAATACGCATAAATGATAGAAAACTTCTCTTTATTAATGATTCCAAACAGTTACAGATTCGACTTGCCCTACGCACTCAGCTGCGGACTTCTAGGCTTCTACACACTTAGCTGTAGAGCCTCTACCTACGCTACGACTTGAAACTTAGACTTCTACTTCAGAGCTATCTCTCATACATCATATCTTCATTCGTAATTAGTTGTCTCTAACTACTTAGAGTTTTGCTCTATTTATACAATCCCATGGTCCGCGGACCATGAGTATATCTTTTACAACTGACATTACATTGTCAAAATAAGGGTGAATAACCCTATGACTCTTTAACAACTACATGCTCCGTGACCACAAAATGTGGAGTATTTACATTCGGATTACAAACATTGGACCAAAATATGGGCTCTTAGCCCCAAAACTGCCCTTGGGGAATCCCGCACCCAACAACATAGGAAAATTGGGGAACTTATTTACAGTGATCTAAGTAAGACATCATTAGCAGCAAGTATATAAAAAGCTTTATTGAGAAAGGTAATAAATCAAATGAAGTTATAAAAAGCCAATTCTTAAGCTTTGCATACCCAGAATGAGGAACTGAACAAATTAATTGTCAAGCTTGGGGTAAATGCTAAAGATGAACATGTTAAGGCCCCAGAGGTGGTCTAAGTTAAGAAAGAAATGGATCCCATAACCTAAGAATTACTTGAAAGAAATAAGGAAGTGGCTACTTTAAAGGAATTGAATGCAAGCTTGCAACAAAAAATAAATACTCATGTGTGCATAATTGTAGTGCAACCAGATTATGAAGATCCTACTGATAAACTTACCAAGGTCCTGACATAACTAGATATTTCAGAAGATGAAATGAAGAAAATCCAGAAGATTATGGATGATACAAAGGAGCATTTAAATATTAAGGGGAGACAATTGAATATGGAAAAGCAAAGTGCATCACAACATCATACGAACTCTCAGTCAGCATGTGATGAAATCAAAGAGCTGAAGGAGAAATTGAAAGTAAATATGTCTCTTTTATAGGTCAAAGAGATTATTTGGAGTTATATTATCCAGCTTCTAAAGGTAATATGAGATTACACGTTGATTATGGCAAAGGAGAAAATCATTGTAAGGGATTTAGAAATGATTATTGTCTTTGGTAAAGAGAAATTCCAGTGAAGTGCCTAGCTAGTGAAAAGAATGATTGAATTCCTCAATTATAATTCAAATAAAAAATTGATAACTATGGAGGTTGAAGATAAAACAAATCTTGTTTTGGAAATAACAAAATGGTACAAAAGAACCTTTATAGAAAAAAAAACAAAGGCAAAATTGGGTGAAATCAAGGAGTCTGTTTTAAAGTTTAATACATATTTTAACAAAAGGATGAGAGCTAGATTGGCCTTATGTTGGGATCAGCAGGGTGATTTTCTCCCATGGGAGACCTATGAAACATTATTAGTTGAGGCAAAGAGAAATATTGATTCTTCTCATGAGAAAACAAAAACACTTAAAGGCTCCACCATTGTAAATTATTTGCAAAGGGATTTTCAGTTGCTATTGTTGGTCAAAATTCTCATCATAGAGAAACCAACCTAGAGTCGAATTACCAATTTCAAATTGGCATCATGTCAGGTTTATCGAACTCCCAAGTTTATAATTGTCAATTTGCAAGAAGTGCAGAGCATTGATGTCACCAACTAAAGCAGTTGAACCTAGACCTTCTACAAGCGAACCTGCATAGGAATCACAAATCATTGAATTAAAATCAAACGCATGTTTTATTTAATGAAATATTTCAAAAGCACATTGTATTTGGTAATTTTAAAATTAAAGTATATTAAGTTTTAAAGTTCAAGTCCTCACAACAACCGAATAGGGAATAGAGTGTTTTTCAAAAGTAGTTCAAGAAATTCATGGCCATTAAGAATTTTTATATTGTCATCTCTGTAATGTCACTACAAAAAGACTTTGAAGAACCATTTTTGCGGTTCCGAATTTTGACTTCAGAAAGAAAAAAACTCCTATGTAATGTGTTTATCCTTTTTTGGAGATTAAATAAAGCTTCCTAGATGATTCCAAGTTACCTTTTGGATATGATATGTGTTCTTGCTATTGTAATTCATTAATTGTTTCTTATTGTAACACCTTCTTCCCACATCTACCCAAGTAACCGCCCAACCAGGGTAAACATGTGACATGAAGTTACTTTGTTATGATTTGACTTCCTAAGTCACGTTAAGGAAGTGGAACCTGTTGTCTCTTTTAAAGGCACCCGGAGCATGAGTGTTCCATGAGAAATAAAAAGCTTCCTAGAGACAATATCTGGGTTGATTGTAGACCAGTGCCTAGGACATCTTAAATAAAGGAGTGCATCGAAGATTATCTGTGAGGGTGTTTCAGCTGCACTCCAATTGTCATGTAATTAAAAGATAATAAAGGGGGTTTGGTTCAATAGTCTATCATGCAGGTAAACTCAAGCCGATTCATGGACTAAACACTTAGGGGTAAATCGGTCTAACCTCAAAGAGAAATGTCTGGTTCTGGTGGCCAACACAGAACAACAGGCAGCTTTATATTGAATTTATAGTAAATTGAAGAGGAGGAAAGGAAGGATGGAATTCGATGCAGAGCGTTGTAAATAGGACAAAATACTAAGCAATAATGTTCTAACCAAAGGGTGGAATTCAATACTTAGAGTTGTAAACAACATAGAATCCTAAGCAATGATGTTCCAGTAGAAATATGGAAGAGATAGGAGGTGTAAACCTAGAAACAATGGAGTGCTTATTGAGGTTTCATACCAAGTATAACATGGGTACCTCTATCACCAAATAGTGTGAGTAAATTTGTGCTCATGCAGGTACTGCAGGTTAATCTAGTGACACAAGTAAATCTATAATTACTACAGGTACTATAGGCTATTGAATAAAACAAGTAAATATGTAATATGCATAGGTATTGTTCTCTATTTACCGGCCTGGATAAATCCATGAATCAGGGAGAAACCAACAGTCTCATTACGTTATTTCAGAGAAGGAAAAACATATATGAAATGAGATTACATAAGGGAAAACATATTGTGCGTTGATCTTCTTGGAATCACTAGGGAGTTTCATTAAAGCTTGAAGGGTCCAAATACCAATCCATTACATTCAACAGTGTATCAGTCAAGTCCCTCATGAATAGGCAACTTAGAACCAAACACAGAATCACCGAATTCAGACTACTACGGGTGCAAATTTCCAGAACCTTTGTTAATTGTTTCTCCCACTTATTTAGACATATAAGGGGGGCTTTGAATCAAAAATTAAAAAATATCTCAGCCAGGGCCAGCTATCCGATTGACTAGCTGTCTTGGCCAGTGAAGGCTCTGCTGCCCAAAATGATTAGGGATTTGATCCCTTTCTTGGAAATATGGAAATTACAGAAATAATAAGGAAAAGGAAAAACTAAAAGATGATGGAGGAAGTGTCCTTCTACAGTTCCTGTCAAGGCTCTCGGTCATTCCACGTCTCTTTCACCTTGCATCCCTCTAGATTTTTAGTCGATTTTTGTCACTTTCACCTTAACTTCCTGAAGTATCCATTCTTTAAAATTGGGAGTGGGAAATTGTCAGTTTCATGCCATAGCACAGAAGCAGAGGGCACCTGGGCAGTGCCCTTTCTTCCCTCTATAAGAAGCACCATGTTGGATCATCGAGTCCCCCTAACCTTCCATGTCTTCATTTACTCTGTATCTATAGACCCTGGTTTTGTGTCACAATGGGCCTTTCTATTTCAACCCATACTGATTTACTACTACACCAACCTCAATCAATGCTTCAGCTGCCGACCCATCCACTTTCAAAGCCCTGTACCATACTATTGGGGCTTTACGGTAGCGAGACTTTTACTCTTAAAGGTGTTGCAGAATGGTGGGTTCAGATGCTCTTTGGCCCCTTTGGTTAAGCCCTTATCTACATTTCTTCTCATATAACGAAGGAGCTATGACCAGGAGCTTAGTCCTCGGGTGTTAGGGCCTTTGGAAAGATAGAGTATGAGGATGAGTCGTTTTCGGAGAGGGGCATGAGCGTCAAGTGGTAAGTCAGGGGGGTGCGAAATGATATGAGAGGAACATGTAGCGGCGGAGTCCGGCGGGGAAACTTCCTTTTTGGATGCCCTTGCCCCATCGATAAAGAGGAACATGGCTGGGGGGGCTGAAAAGGCCTGGGAGTTATTGATCTGTGTGGAGTCTATTTGGGGCATCTAGAGATGGGGGCTATTTAATATGCGGCCTTTGAAAACGGGCAGACCCAGTAGAACTTTAAATCAATTTTATAACATATCGCATCTAGGAGAGTCTTTGGTAGAGGAGGAACTTTGACCTGTGCGATCGCCGATCTGCAAGATTGGTGATGTCATCAGTGCTACATGGAACTTTATGAGTGGTGACACTTGTCACCTGGATATGCCCCATAGGACCCCTGAAAATGCCAAATTTTTGTTCCATGATGTCCTTTGTATCGCCATGTCATGATGGCATCAGCTTCCATGTGTCTTTACCATGACCAATCCTGTGCTACCACATTTCTTATTGGAGGAGAGAGAAGAGGCTCGTCCTTCTTTGGTTTTGCAACTGATTTCCTTTGTAAAATTCTTTTCAGCCCTCTCGATGCTTTAACAATAAAGGCGCAAATCTTGGCATTTTTAGTATTATCGGCCTTCAGTGGTTTCATGATGCCTCATTTGGTCATTCCCTCTGGTACCTATGATACACTATGGGATAAGGACCTCTGATCGTCGATTTCGAATTGCGATATCGGCAATCGTTGATTTCTAATTTTGTTGTGCCTTTGAATTTCACTTTGAAACCCCACCGATCACTGATATATTGTGCCTTGGACCTTTGAATTTTATTATCATTGATATCAGCAATCGTTGATCACAGGTTTGATCGACTCTCCCCTGATGCTACTTTGCCAAGACTCCGGTTGTGATTGCAATGAGCCTCCCTTGGTATTTTCTTTTTGTTTTCTACCTTCCAAAGGGTATCTTCAACAGGTCTTATCCTCTGATCCACAAGTCCATTTCCAAACTTCCACAAAACGTTGAAAAGATTGTTCTGAGCACTATGCAAAGTAGATGGTTCGATTTAGCTTTGAGAGCCTCTATATCTTGAAAAATGGCTTCAAAGTTTACTTCTATTTGGCACTTGGGACAACTAAAAATTCATAATGCGGTGAGTGACAACATTGGCTCCAACTAGGGACAGTACCTTGTTGGAAAGGTGCTGAGAACCTACAAACCAATATCCTTCACCATTGGGCATGGAGTCGGAAATATACTGAATCAATACAATGAAAAAGTCTCCATGGGACTTTATTTGCTGGGGTACTTTCCTCATCAAACTAAAATGCTAAAAAATAAATTCTATCAACTAGAAAGTAAATGCTCAGCTAGTGAGATTATTTATATACCCTCCTACTTATATACAGGGCTCAATTCAACTAAGTGAGTTCAACCCTCCAATGGAGCCAGGCCAACATTTGGGTGTTGGACCTAATGCCTTCATGTTGCAGAAATTCAAAAATTAAAATAAGCATGCACCATAAAAAATCTTCGAACAAAGAACTTCATGCATGCTCTTGAAATAACCTTTGTTGCTAGCTTAAGAATGACATCATGTAATCAACTACAAGGTCAGATAACTAACAAGGAAAGTTTGCAGCTGCCCCTTTCTCACAAACAATTTGTTGACCAATGTCTTCTTGGTCAGGGCAACCACAAACACTATTTATCTCCTCAGCCTTATATTTGCCAAGAAAACTTTGATTCTCATCTTTACTACCCATTTTCAAAGGGCCATCCCTCTTAGAAATCTACAATAGATTCTTCATTGTCTGAAATGTAAGAGTCATAGATCGGAGAATCTGCTGAGAATTCCTGGCAGGAATCCTTCTACAACAAACAGTGATAGAATCTGTGTGGTCCTTCGACTTTGGGTTCTTCTTGGAAAACTTGTCGTTGGAAGCTTTCTCCCCACTTGCTAGTAAACAATTCCTTCTAAACTTCCATGACCATCTCATACTCCTCTTAATAATATGAATCATAAATCAGAGGAGGTTCTTGATCATGTTCTCTAGGTGAAGGATGTGCATCGTGGACTAGAGCCTCTTTTCTAACCTCCTAGCAGGCCTCCTCTTCTTATGCATCTACCCATAACTAGGAGTGTTATGAAACCAGCCCACAAAAAGATAGAAAAGATAGATGAACACCTTACAATTCAGCCTCTTCAAGCGGGCAACCTCCTTTACATTACACAAATGAACAATTCTTGGATGATACAAATGACAAGACCTCCTTTCTATATATAGGAGTCTAAGGGGTCATAATATAATCAGAGCCGACATAAGAATAATAATGTAAGGGCACAATAATAACAGTAGTGGGCTTCTATGGGGCACAATAGTAACAATATGGGGACTACATCGGTACAACAATATAATAAGGGGGTTGTAATAATAACAATAAGGGGTTACACCAATAGTATAGGGGTCTAACATGCCCCTCTCCTTCAAAAAGTGTTTTCCAAAATGCTTGAGCAGTTCTTGATGCTTCTGTATAAAATTATTTTCCCCTCATGTGGAATCTTCAGCGGGTAAGTTCCCATGCTTGATGAGACACTCTGAAATTGATCGATTTTGTAACTGTCGAGTTCTTGTTTCTGTGGATGCTCTAGGTTCCAATATTATTTTTCCTTCCTCTTAAAGTTCTGGCAATATTGTTTGAATTGGGATGTTCTGCAACTTTTGAATGACTGGCCACACTTCTTTTTCTTTTTTCCATTCATCCCTTGCTTTGTTTATGCAATCTGGTTGGATAATAGAAATAGCACAAAACAATGCTTCCACATCCTCATCCTTTCTTGAGAGTGCATCTGCAACAAAAAAATTATTCCCTTTTCTGTAGATGATGTCAAAGTCATAACCCAACATATTTGTGACCCATTTTTTATGTTCTTCTAAAGATAATATTTGTTCTAAAATGTATTTAAGACTATCATGATCCATTTTTACCTTGTAGTGTCTTCCCATTGGGTAAGGTCGCCATTTCATAAGTGCATGTAGTATTGCCAACGTTTCCTTCTCATAAATAGCTTGCTTGAGATGTAACCGTAAAAATACCCAATCACCTACATCAAAACTTTTTTCACTACAATGTTGATCTACCTATTGTTTCATTCGATTATGCACCAAAGTGGTGTTATCCTTTAAAAGTTGGAGAACCTGTTGTTGATGCTCGATGTGATCTTTCACTGCTTGAACCTTTTTCTTCTTGATATTTCCTTCTATCTTGAGAGTTTGTAGAGTGGTATTTTCTTCCAATGCTTTACAAGATATGGTCGGATTCATTTCTTGATGCTCGATGTGATCTTTCACTTCTTGAACATTTTTCTTCTTGATATGTCCTTCTATCTTGATAGTTTGAGGAGTATTAATTCCAGCCAATGCATTACAATATATGGTTGGATTCATTTCTTCTTTCTCGATGTGATCTTTCACTTCTTGAACCTTTTTCTTCTTGATATGTCCTTCTATCTTGAAAGTTTGAGTGGTAATTCTTGCCAATGCTTTACAAGATATGGTCGGATTCATTTCTTCTTTCTTTGGGGTTGGGTCCTGGCGTATATCTTCTTCTTTTGATGTTTCTTGATCCTTTTCTTCCTCCTCTTCATACTTTATGTAAAATAATTTCTTCTCAACACACTTATGACCTTTAGTGCATTTTCTATCACAATTGTAATAAAGCCCTTTTTCTCTTTTTTCTTCCAATTGTTTTGGTATAAACCTTATAGGTTGTGGAAGGCTATGAGAAGAAACACTTCCATAATTATAGTCATGAGTGGTGGGATTCCTTGTTTCCATAATTTCGCTTTCAATTTTTCTTGCCAACTCAAATGCCCCCTCCAATGAATCAAGTTCCCAAAAACGAACCTCATGTTGAATGTTATCCTTTAAAGTCCCTATGAAGACATCAATCCTTTGCTTCTTTGGAATATAATTTACCCTTCTATTAAATTTTTGAAAGTCCTCAATGTTCTTTTCCATTGAACCCTTTTGTTTGAGATTTATCAATTGGCTAAAGAAGGAGTTTCTCTTTGTATCCTCATAATGTGCTATGATTTCCTCCGTGAAAATTGACCACGTAACAAGTGGTTTATGAGAACAAAGCCCTTTATACCATAAAAATTGATTTGGTTCTAAATTGAAGATGCAATACATACCTTTTGTAATAGTTGCACCTCATGTAGATCAAAATATTTCTCCATCTGTAGTATCCAATTTACCGGATCCTTGCCATCAAACTTCCTCATCTCGCTTTTTCTTGATTTCAGGAGCTTGATCTTGAAATGACTGTAACTCTATACTTTCGGATCTTTAAGTTCTAAAATTGTGATTTGCAGTAGCCCTCTAAATCCTCTTTCCAATGCCACCAACCTTATTGAATTTAGATTCTCCAAGAAATAGTTATGCACATTCTCCCAAGATGACCTAATTATATACCTTTTCAGAAGAGTGAACTGGTATGGAGTGCCACATGTCACTGTTTTGACCATCATATCTAAAAAATATACACATGAAACTACAGTCCATCTTCTTTTTGTAACTTCTTATGAAATTTTAATATGATGCTCAAAACAAAAGTTATGAAGATTTTCCTAGGTCACCTGTTTGGAATGTAATTCAAGAGTCTACAAAAATACGAAATTCCTCAAATCATATCTTTTTAAATATTGTGCAAAAAGATTTGAAATTCGGACTTGATGTTCAACATGATTTCATCTCAAATGGGTTTTTTTTTGCTTCTAAAACATCGCAGAAAAAAATTTATAGCGAAAATTCCACGATGACCTATTTGGAGCAGCAAAACCCTAGAATCCAAAGCTCTGATACCAAATGTTATGAAACTAGCTCACAAAAAGATAGAAAAGATAGATGAACGTCTTACAATTTAGCCTCTTCGAGGGGGCAACCTCCTTTACATTACACAAATGAAAAATTCTTGTATGATACAATTCACAAGACCTCCTTTCTATATATAGGAGTTTAAGGGGTCATAATATAATCAGAGCCGACATAACAATAATAATGTAAGGTCACAATAATAACAATAGTGGGCTTCTATGGGGCACAATAGTAACAATATGGGGACTACATGGGTACAAAAATATAATAAGGGGGTTGTACTAATAACAATAAGGGGTTACACTAGTAATATAGGGGTCTAACAAGGAGCGCTGCGGCTCTGCATCACTCGACTCTCTGCCAAAGTTGTATTCATCATAGGGAGGAACATTAAATTCGGCAGAATCCGACCATTGAGGGTTTATTTGTAGCTCGATGATGTTTCTATTATCTCTTTATTTCTCATTGGTTGATGGTTCTTGATGCAAGTAGATTTTTTCTTGGAACAGAGTTCCACAAACATATTCAGCAGGGGCGTCGACCTCAGGAATGTCCTTATCATTAAACTGTGCGCAAAAATCTTCAAAAAGAGCATTCGGTGGATATAATCCTTTGAAATAGTGATTGAAAGCTAAATGAAAATGTTTTAAAGAAGATATGTTGCCACGAGGTATCATTTTGTACCAAACTATAGCATCCTCATCTAATACATGAACAATTTCATTTTTACATCTTCAAGAAAAATACTCAGTTGTTCCACGCATTCATGAAATTCTTTGAGGTGTTGCGTAGGCCTTCTATCTATGCTTCCACTAAATCCTGGCAAATAGGTATACCATTCATGAAACAAAGGGACATGATTGGGATAACCAGCAATAGAAGAAAAATCCAGTGGGGAAAATTTGTTCATTGGGAATTCAGGGATGGACATTTCGAAAACCTTCCTCGATGAGTGATTTCTGGTTCAAAGGTAGGGAAAGTTTTCAGCTGCTCTAGCATTAGAGAAAGTATGAGGCTAATTAAAAGCCAGGATTATCAAACAGAGAAATGAACAGTGAAGTTGCCAGGATGTTTACCATAGAATGAAACAATGGAGTCGCCAAGGTGAGATATCTTCAACCCACACTTCCCTTGCTCACCTAACAAAGGAAATTTTAAAAAAAATTGTATCCCAAGGGAAAAATCCTTCAATAAGTTCCCCAGCAATGGCACCAAAAAGATGATGTCGCTTTTAACTGCACACGGAGCACGAGTGCTCCATGAGACATAGAAATATTCCTAGAGACATCCTCTGGGTTGATTATAGACCAATTCCTAGGACATATTAAATAGAGGAGTGCATGGAAGATTATCTGTGAGGGTGTTTCAACTGCACTCCAATTGTCATGCAATTAAAAGAGAATAAAGGGGGCTTGGTTCCATAGTCTGTCATCTAGGTAAACTCAAGTTGATACATGGATCAAGTGCTCATGGGGTAATCAAGCCAACCTTAAAGAGAAATGTTTGGTTGTGGTGGTCGACACACAATAACATGCAGCTTTATATTGAAGTAGTAGTAAAGTGAAAAGGAGGAAAGGAAAGAGGGAATTTGATGCAAAGGGTTGTAAACACGACAGAATCCTAAGAAACAATGTTCCGACCCAAGGGTGGACTTCAATAAATAGGGATGTAAACAACACAAAATCCTAAGAAATGATGTTCTATCATAAATATGGAAGAGAGAGGAGGTGGAAATCTAGAAACAGTGGAGTGTTTATTGAGGTTTCATACCAAGTATAACATGGGTACCTCTATCACCAAACAATGTGAGTAAATCTATGCTCATACAGGTATTGCAGGTTAATCTAATAACACAAGTAAATCTATAATTACTACAGGTACTGTAGGCTTTTGAATAACACAAGTAAATATGTGATATGCACATGTATTGTTCTCTATTGAGCAACCTAGATAAATCCATGCATTAGGGAGAAACTGACAATATCATTATGTTATTTCAAAGAAGGAAAAACATATATGAAATGATATTACAAAAGGGAAAACACACTGCACATTGATCTTCTTGGAATCACCAGGGAGTTTCATTAAAGCTTGAAGGGTCCAAACACCAATCCATTACATTCAGTAGTGTATCAGTCACGTCCCTCATGAACAGGCAACTTAGAACCAAACATGGAATCATAGAATTCAGACTACTGCGGGTGCAAATTTTTGGAACCTTTCTTAAGTGTTTCTCCCCCTTATTTATAAAAAGAGGGGAGGCTTTGAATCAATAATTACAAAATATCTCAGCTAGGGCCAGTTGTCTGATTGACTAGTTATCTCAGACGGTGATGGATCTGCTGCCCAAAATTATTACAATCAAGATTTGATCCCTTTCTTAGAAATATGGAAATTGCACCAATAATAAGGAAAAGGAAAAAATAAAAGATGATGGAGGAAGTGTCCCTAGGTTTTTTATGTGTAGGCCCTCGGTCAGGCCACTTATTTATCATCATGTGTGCCTCTAATTGCTCAGCCGATTTCTGTCACTTTCACCTTAACTGCCTGAAGCATTTGTTCTTCAAAACTAGGAGTGGGCAACTATTAGTTTCATGCTGCAACACAAAAGTAGAGGGCACCTTGGCAGTATCGTGTCTTCCCTCTATAATGAACACCATGCTGGATCATCGATTCCCCTTGACCTTCCATGTCTTCAATTCGTCTGTATTTGTCGACCTTGGTTACGTGTCACAATGGGCCTTTCTGGGTCAACCCATACTGATTTACAGCTGCACCAACCTCATTCAATGCTTTAGCTGCTGACCCATACGCCTTCAAATCCCTGTACCATACTATTGGGGCCTTACGGCAGCAGGACTTTTACTCTAAAAGGTGTTGTAGAATGGTGGGTTCAAATGCTCTTTGGACCCCTTTGGTTTAGCACTTGTCTACATTTCTTCCCATATAACTTGGCGGTTGTGACCAATAGCTTAATCCTTAAGTGTTAGGGCCTTTGGTGGGATAAAGTGTGAGGTTGAGTGGTTTTTAGAGGGGTGCATGAGTGGTAAGTGGTAAGTGAGGGGGTAGTGTGAAATGATATTAGAGGAACATGTAGCGGTGGGGCCCGGCAGGGAAACCACTTTTTTGGACCTCCCCCCCTACTGATAAAGGGGAACATGGCGAGGGGGCTGAAAAGTCCTAGGAACCATCGATCTAGGTAGAGTCGATCTAGGCCATCCAATGATGGAGGGTGTTTAATATGCGGCCATTGAAAATGGGTGGAACCAGCAAACCTTTAAATCAATTTTATAACATATCGAATCTAGGAGAGTCTTCGACAAAGGAGGAACTTTGACTTGTGCGATCACCGATCTACATGATTGGTGATGTCATTAGTGCCACGTGGCACTTTCTAAGTGGTGACATGTGTGGTGAGCACTAGTATTGCTGCAATAATGTTGCAACTCCTAGGCTACCTACTTTACTCTTATCAACCTGGTAGTTCGCAACAAACTTGGAAGCGATGGTGCTCTATGCACAAGTACTAGTTCTTACTACAGGCTGTCACATGGTCAATTGGTGCAAGATCACTAGGAGCTCAAGCCAACTTCTATGGATTCTAGAAGAACCTCTATATGTGATGAAAGAAAGGAAAGCTTACTCTACAGAGGCTACTCTAATTGCAGAAAGGAAAAATACTGAAATGTAAAGTAAACCTAGCAAACCCTACTTAATTAACTAATCCTACTTTTACAGAAAGCAATATGAAAACCATGAAATGAATGCCATTACATACTCAAGGAAGTAAAAAACATCTACTCACGCTATTTCTAGAAGTAAATGAGCAAAAAACATCTTTTTGGATTTCTATGTATTTTTATGTGAAATTGACAGGCATGTATTTTATTCTATGTGAAGGTGGAAGCGAATAGGTGGTGTTGAAGGGTGACTTTGGGCTTTTTGGGGATGTAGGATGGTGTGGATGGGTCCTAGGTGGTCTCGGGTGGCCTTCTGGAGGTTTTTTCCACACTCAGCCTTCAAAAGAAAACCTACAGGAAAATCTACAAGAGGACATAGGGGATCTACAGGAGGTCTACAAGAGGATGCCAAGAGCAGTTTTGAAGGTTTTGAGGGTGTGAGAGTGAGTGGAAAAGGTAGGTGAAGGTTTGGATGATGTGTTAGGATGCTTAGGGTCCACCAAGAATTACTAGGATAGGTAAAGATGATTGGGAGAGACGAGGAATTCCTATGGAAAAAATGCAGAAAACTAAGGCAAATTTGTGGTGAACTTTGGGTGACTTGTAGGGCATGGATCAAAGAGAGAATGTGATGGTTAATAGGCTGACCTGTTGTGAGGAGATATCTACTACAAAAGAATTAACAATGAACCAATAAGATCAAGCAAGCAAGGAAGTGAGTACATCTAAAAAAATAAAATTTTGCATCAAGCCAGTCTAAACTATGATCCATGGAAGTGGATGTTGAGCAATGCTACCAGAAAAGAAAGCATGTAAGAAGACTTATTGCAAATACAAAAATGAGCATGGTGGAAGAGATCTAAAGAAAAGCATTAACCTTCTAACACACTTGCAAACACTAGAAATCCTATGGAGAAGGAAAATTTGTGATTTTGGGGCAGCAAGAGGGTCTTTGCCTCAATTCCTAGTCCCAAAGGGAGGAAAGAGGCCAAGGCACTATTTCTAGCCTTTTGAATCTTCTTTCTATCACTGCTTAACCTGCTATAGAAAACACAAATGAAATCAAACTATTAAACCATCAAAAACAACCTATTCTTAACCAAGAAAGAAATTCATCTAACAACAACTAATCCATAAACTGAAACAAAGCATATAAATACAAACAAAGAGGAGCTTGGCTACTTGGATTGGACCCTAACCCAAGAGCTTTAGCCTTCTGAGGTAACTCAGGGCTAGCTCAAAAGGGATCTCATCTTTATTATCAAAACAGTAATAGGATTACATGAAACTGTCCACAAAAGTAAGCTCGAAGTTGAGCAGAGTTTTACAATAGCAAAAACACAACAAAAAATCCGACCCTAGTGAGGCCCTAGGCCTCTCTATTTATACAACTAAAGCTCCTAACAACTTCCTTAAAATCAGGGAGGCTTGGCTCCCAAAACTCGAGATAAACATTAGTTATCCTCCACTTGCTCGACTGCCTCTTAGTGCATTGATTTGGTTGTTTGTACTCCGAGCTGCATGAATGGGAATTCGAAGTGGGGAGTAATAAATGAGGGGGATTTCCTCCTATAAATCCTCCCCTTTGTCCACTTCAAGTTATTGCTTCCAATTGTCCATTGAATCTTTGACTTTGTCTTCAAAATTCAAAAAAAATCTGCATTAAACACATATTAGACCACATGGCATCATAACTAACTCAACTCACTCCATAAGCATAAATATAATAAAAAAACATGCAATAATCTAAGAGAATGGTTTATTTAGCTACGTTAGGAGGCAAAATGAGCCCATATAATTACCCATTTATAGGGCTCATCAACGTGTCACCCTGATATGGCCCCATAGGACCCCTGAAATTGACAAATCTCCATGCCATGTGTTCTTCGTACCGTTGTGTCATGCTAATGTCAACTTCCATGTGTCTTTTCCAGGAACAATCCTATATTGTCATGCATCCTATTGGAGGAGAGAGAAGAGGCTCGTCCTTCTTTGGTTTTGCAACTGATTGCCTTTGTAAAATGTTTTTCGGTCCTCTTGGCGCTTTAACACTGAAGGCGCAAATCTCGACAATTTTAGTATTATCGGCCTTCAGTGGTTTCATGGTGCCTCATTTGGTCGTTCCCTTTGATACTTGCGATATGCTATGGGCTAAGGACCTTCAATCGCCGATTATGATTTGCGATATTGGGAATCATTGATTGTTGATTTCGTTGCCCCTTTGCATTGCACTTTGAAACCCCATCGATCGCTAATATGTCATTCCTTGGAACTTTGACTTTTGTGATCACCAATATCAGTGATCACTCATTGCATGTTTGATCGTCTCTCCCCTTTTGTTGCTTTACGAAGGCTCCGATTGCAATTGCGATGAGGCTCCCTTAGTCTTTTCTCTTTTTTTTCTAGCTTCCAAAGGGTAACTTCAACAGGCCTTATCTTCTTATCCAGAAGTCCATTTTTGGACTTCTACATACCATTGGAAAGCTTGTTCCAAGAATTATGCAAAGGAGAGGGTTTGATTTAGCTTTGAGATCTTATGTGGATTTAAAAATGGCTTCAAACTTCACTGTTATTTGGCACTTAAGATGGCACAAAACTCATAATGCAGTGAGTGATAACAGAACCAATGGAAACACACCATACAAACCTTCAACATCAGCTACAAGACCACTAAGAACCATCCCAACATTTCTGGTAATCATTATATTAGGTAAACTTGACTCGGGATAGAGTCAAAGTTGACCAGGTTAAATAGTGATGGTTTTGGGGCACATGGTATTGTGCACCCATAGTAATGGAGCTTATAAAGGGCTGGAAGGACTTCATTGTAATGCAAGACCTGGAGGTAAGCGGTGAAGGCTCACTTGGTCAGATTGGCCAGGGTTTTGGCCAATCCTAATAAGATCTTAATAGATTGGGTTTTTCCCTGGATTTGGGGTTTTCCCAGATGAAGATTTGTGTTTATGTGTTTATGGTTGTTGCTGGTTATTTTTTATATTTATTCCTCTCAGTAATTATTTATGTTATGCAGTAAATTTATTAACAACTGGTATCAGAGCCAAATATTGGATTCAAAGGGATTCTTTGATGCCAGGGGTTTATAGTGCCTGATCAGATCAATGCATCAGATCTGGGTCTAGAAAATAATGGTGGAACAATTGTACACAGAAGAACCTCCAAGGAGAATGTACGGAACATAGTGTCATAACTACCAAGGATCACAGTGCAGTTGGAGTGGTTTAATATAATTTTTTGAGCAAATCAATTGAGAGAAGATGGATCAGAATCGCAACAGCAATAAACAAAAAAAAAATTAATGAAGTCAAAATTATTGCATGTAAATGGGCATATTAATGTAAGACCTGGTAAGGCACGTGTACCCCTTGGTGATCATCGATAAAGTCTGGGTTAGACCTAGGTGATAAGGGGGATGTCAATTTAACAATACCCCAGTGTTGTGCCCTACAACAACCCCCATTTCATATCATTACTATTCCAAAACCATAATATGAAATGGGTCCCTTTTTAAATTTTTGTTTTTAAATTGGTATCAATTAAAGTTCTATTTCAAAAAAGCCCGAAGAAATAAAAGAAAACATTACTAAAAGGCCTCTCCAATAAACCAATCAAAAACCTTAACGAAAAAATGATTTATCTTTTGTCATTGCGATAAATCGATCGCAAGATCACATATCGCAATGACAAAGGGAACAAAACTTAGGGACATTTTGATTTCCGCCGATGCGAAATTGCTATCGGGTATCGGTGAAACATAAAGTAACACAATTAAGAACCCCTTGCTCCAATGCGATGTGATATCGACAATCGGCAATCGGGAATCGGTGATAATGGCAAACATAAATAAGCTCCCTCTTGCCCCGATGCAATGCGATATCGCTATCGGCAACCGGCAATTCACCATGCACACATTCTTAACCGCCCCACTCGCTACTCCCGACGCGATGCGATATCGCTATCGGTGATCAGGGATTCCAAATGGAACCAAAACAATGACTTAGGATTTTCCCGACGCACGATTGTGAAAAGAGCAAAAGCGCAGTTTTCAAAGTAAAATCATAAAGGCAGTTTAACAAGATTTATTCGTAATTAAGGAAATATCTTTCGAAAAGCCGCTCATCCGCGTTCAACCGCCAAATCACCCAAGGCATGCTTCAAATAAATCATTCGGCCATTAACCGAAGCGACTGGTATTAATGAGATTGACATGCCTTAATGGCCATTTAATGAAAACAGCAAGCTTGCGATCTATTCACAGATTTGATCGGAAGCCGTCTTAAGTCGATCGATCACCATGAATTTATCAAGATATATATATACCTCAGTCTATTTTGATTCATGCTATTGTTTCCTGTATTACGCCTATCTTTCTCTCTGTGCAGAATTCTTCCGCAGAGACAGATTTGAGTGGAATGGGAAAGAAGTCCAAAAAGACTACAATGCCTTCCGCTTTGCCAGTCGCAGAGCAATCTGTTGTTGATCCAGGCAGTAAAAAGAAAGGGCTTATATCAGATGCTACGTGCCTGGGACTTACCAGAGCCACTTGGCAAGGAACATATAACCTGATTGAAGCCAAAGAGCCGAAGGTGATGGGAATACAAGTCTCATGCAACAGTACTAGAAAATCTGAGGCTAATCTAAAAGACTTGGCCAATTCCTTTCTTCACAGAATAGCGGACCGAGAGAAAATTCTCCCATACACGGCTGTGGTAAGGTGGGTAATTCAAGAGATCCTAATTACCGACAGAATGTTCAGCGCTGCAGATGGGAGGATTTTCGGTTCTTTTCGAGCCGAAGATCTAAGACAAATATATCATTTTCCAGCAGAAGAGAAAAAGTATAACACGGAATTCCTAGAGAAGTTCCGAGCAGAAAATGAGACTGAGTCCGAACCAATTCTAGGCTAGAGACAAAACCCAGCAAAGTACAAGCACGAATCCTCGGGTAAGTACTCAGTCGATTCTCTATGTTCTCCTTACTGCTATGCTGGGATTATGATGTGTAGACTATGGGGATTACATGACTCCGCCAATTTTACCATAGAAATGGTCCCCTTAATGGAGGCGGCATGTAGTGGCGAGATAATGGATTGGGCGGATATATTATCTGATAAGTTAGCCAAGGCCATTCTTAATTTCAGATTTAATTCTCGCGTCATAGAAACGTTCATTCCGCCATTTTACTACAGTGCCTATGTATTGGATGTTTTATGTTTTAATTCTGAATTTACTGTGCTCGGATGGAGGTGGACGTCGCAAGACCCCACACCTATCCACATATATCATCAAAAGTTGTGGAAGACCAACTACAAACACCACCTATATCAAATCTGCAACGGTTTCATGTTGCCGATTCATTACTCCATTTTTGATAAGCCTGCCCCAAAGATCTCTGAACAAGCAGGGGTGGATTTAACTGCCGTAGCAAGTTGGTTTGGAGAAGATAAATTCACCTACATTAGAGTTTTTGGCAGTCAGGCGAAGCCCCATGTTCTTCCACTATACATCCCTGATAAGTTACTTGCCAGGGAAGTAGCTTATCAAATCAATGCCGATGGGGTTACTCAGACCCTGAAAAAAGCAAAGAAGCATGTGTGGCCCTCCTTTCCCCTGTGAATTGGAATTTACACTCTGCATGATATCAAACATGCAGAGAAGGAAGCTGGGAAGATAAAATCGCTCACTCTAGCCACTCTGCCAAGCAGGCAGTACGATCCAAGGAAAATCGCTTACAATGCGCTCGACCAGGCCAAATTGGCCAAGTTCGAGCACAAAGAAGACAGATTCGAAGATTTTTTTGCATCGGCTGAATCGCTATATCAAGTCAAATCGCTTGCCATAAATGAATACAACAATGAGGGGCTAGCCGAATTTAACAGAATTAGGGAACAGAGGTTGCAAACTCTGCCTCTAGACCTGTTAGCGACTACCCCAACGACGACAAAATCAAGCGAGCCTGAGCAGAAAAGTAATACGCAACCTCCTACTACATGAAAGCAGCAGGAGGAAGTGCATAATCAGAGGTAGGGAGAAACCCAGGAAAATGTGCAGTGACAAGATGAAACCCAGGCAAAAACTCAAGAAGAGGGCAGCTCGAAAGTTAATGATGATACACAAATTGATTCGAATTTGCTCCAGCAATGGCAGCAATTCAACTCAATCATCGGCAACCTAGAGTTCTCAAAAGATGATGAGGTTTCTAAAGAGGGCGACACACAGGAAGCGACATCAAAACAGGTTTCGAGCGAAACCAGCATCCCACCCAAATCAAAATAAACAGAAATAATTCCTAAAGATCCATCGGGCGAAATCATTTTGCAAATAGAAGAGATTCCCCCCTTGGATGTATTCTACAGCCCAAAGCATAAAGCTGTTATAAAGCGACGGAGGAAGAGGAGAAGGGCTGATCAACCTTCTCTATTCCCTGAATTAACAGTAATGGGCAATGTTGTGTGGAAAGAGGAATTTGATCCCTCCAATGACTTAACAAAGCTATCGCAATACACTGGAGCATATTCGGCGGCGACCATTGATAAAGGTGAGCAGTCTATTAAAAGCGAAAGATCAAGACATCTTTTCGCTACGGGCTCAATTATCGGAAGTGCAGTAGGAAGGCAAAGCAGGCGGAGCAGGAATTGCTACTACAACAGCAAAACAATTATCAACTAACTAAGCAATTACAAGAGGAGAAACAGAGGATTAACGAGAGCGCAATCCAAAGGCAAAAGGAGTTGTCGGCAGCATTGGAGCAATTAAAAATATCAACTGAGGGAATGATAAAATCTAAAGATGAGCAAATCGCTCAATTATCAACTCAAATTGAGCAAATGAAAAGGCTCCTTCAGGTAGATGAGTTTAAAGCACAGGCGCTTCAATTAAATAAAGCATTGATAAATCAAGTTAAGCTCCTATGTTAGCAAATTACCCAGGCAGAACCATTGTGCGAGTTAGTAGCATCCATAAGCGAAAAGGTAGAAAAGGCAAGGACAGATTTGGATGAGGCCGATGAAACACAGACAAATTTTCTGGAATGGCAAGATTCCGATCAGGGCCAGGCAACTAACCTACCAAGAATTCATGAATCGCACAAGGAAATATTATTCACAGAATGGAAATCACAGTTAATGAAGGCAGAAAGAGCGATTTTTAGATGCAAGGCAACCACTGGTAATTTGGTTGAATTAGTAAATAATACGCTTTATTTGTCGAACATGATTTCCCAATGTACTCCAGGCCAATTAACAGCAACAAAGATGTTGGAGCATTCATGCTACCCAGAGCTGGAGAAAAATGGAAGGTTAATCGCGGGGATCAACAGTTTAACATGGGATGCCTATTGGTTCTTCTTAGTGAAGCCGTACAGCCAAAGAGCCACCTTAAAATGCCTCACAGATGCTATCGGATATATCATACCCGACATTCAGGATGCCACCTTTGCTGCCCAACTCAGCTTGCGCCTCAACAAACCGCCAGAAGTGGAGCCGATGCTTGCGATAAGTCAACTCAGGTTTAAAGGCAAGCAGCCCGAGTCATGATTCACATCGCCGACTGCCAGATCGCCCCAAGGAGATAGATAGCATTTACTGATGCCAATTTAGTAGGATTTTTTTTCATAGATTTTTTCTAGCTTAGTGGTATTTATAGACCCTTTCATGCATTTAGAAAGGGTCGTAAAGTTTTGTATATGACTTAAACCCTGAAGTTGCACTATTGTACTTCAGGGATATTCTTTTATGAAACTGGACCAATTATTCTGAGTTTAATGAGAAAGGTTTTTATGCAAATGTGCACTGCTGTCTTTGTTTAAAAGCATTTCTGTGTTGAAGGAAGAATTGTGAATAGCGATTGATATCTAGGATTGATTAGCAGCTCACATGGTACTATTATCTGCGTCTGTACTCATTCCTGTTA